>PVHY01013543.1:0-41038 GCA_004024945.1 Uropsilus gracilis | reverse complement strand
GTTTCTGCTGGAATGATTTCTTCTCGGTACATCCAGGTGTCCATAATTTCATCAAATTTTTCATTTTTAATTGATGAGTAATACTCCATTGTGTATATATACCACATCTTTTTCATCCACTCATCTGTTCTGGGTCATTTGGGTTGTTTCCATGTTCTTGCAATTATAAGTAGTGCTGCAATAAACATCCGCGCACAGGTGTCCTTTTGTACCCACATTGAGGTCTCCTTTAGGTAGATTCCCAGAAGTGCGACTGCTGGGTCAAATGGTAATTCCATTTTCATGAGTTTGAGGGTCCTCCATACTGCTTTCCATAGTGTCTGAACCAGTTTACATTCCCACCAGCAGTGTAAGAGTGTTCCTTTCTCTCCACATCCACGCCAGCACTTGTTGCCTGTTTTTTTGATGTGGGCCATTCTTATTGGTGTAAAGTGGTATCTCATTGTGGTTTTGATTTGCATTTCTCTGATTGCTAGTGACATTGAGCAATTTTTCATGTGCCTGTTGGCCATTTGTATTTCCTCTTTGGAGAAGTGTCTTTTTAGTTCTTCTCCCCATTTTTTGATTGGGCATCTTGTTTTGTTTTTTGTTTAGTTGTGTGAGTTCCTTGTAGATTTGTGTTGTTAATCCCTTATCACTCTTGTGGAGGGCGAAAATTTTTTCCCATTTAGTTGGGCTTCTTTTAGTTTTTTTCTGTTGTCTCTTTCACAGTACAGAAGCTTTTTAGTTAGATGAAGTCCCATCTGTTTATGTTTTCCTTCAATTTTTTGCCTTCTTTAGATGACTCCAGAAAGGGATTTCTGAATTGTATTTCATGGGGGGTTTTGCCCAAGTTTTCCTTTATGTATGTTATGGTTTCAGGTCTGATATCTAAGTCTTTTATCCATTTTGAATTAATTTTTCTACATGATGTGAGGGAGATGTCTTGGTCCATTTTTTTGCATGTCTTAGTCCAGTTTTCCCAGCACCATTTATTGTAGAGACTATCTTTGTTCCAATGTAAGTTTTTCCCTCATTTGTCAAAGATTAATTGGCTATCTGTGTGTGACTTTATTTCTGGACTCTCAATTCTGTTCCATTGGTCTGCTTGTCAGTTGTTGTACCAGTACCATGCTGTTTTAAGTATTATGGCTTTGCAGTACAGCTTGAAGTCTGGAATAGTTGGTCCTCCATTCTCTCTTTTTTTGGAGAGGAGGATTTTTGATATTCGAGATCTGGAAAAATGCAATTACCCAAAATTGAACAAAGAAGAAATAGAGAGTCTAAATAATCCAATCATAAGCAGTGAAATTGAAGCAGTTATAAAAACTCTCCCTAAAAACAAGAGCCCAGGTTACAAATTAATTCTACCTGACATTCAAAGAGGAAATAACACCTATACTATTAAAACTCTTCCAAAAAATTGAGAAAGAAGGGAAGCTCCCAAACACATTCTACGAAGCAAACATCACACTCATACCAAAACCAAACAAAGACAGCACTAAGAAAGAAAGCTATAGACCAATTTCCCTAATGAACAAAGATGCAAAGATTTTAAACAAAATACTAGCAAATCGAATCCAACGATGCATAAAAAGCATTATTCACCATGACCAAGTGGGATTTATCAAATGCAATTTAAACAACAGGGTTTTATTAAAGGATAATTAATCAGGAAAACAAAATCAAAAGAAGTTCTTAATGCCACAAGTGGCCAGTTATTTTATCCCAATTACCAGTTAGTCCCAAAGATCCCAAAGATACATGTCCAAGATGGTACCCCTTTGCCCCTCCAAAACTGAGGTAGTCACTTTGCAAAGTCCCAGTCTTTTCCGTTTTCTCTTTGCTTCTCTCCAGCATTCTGAGCTGCTCAACTTCTTCAAGGTTCTTCAAACTTTTCCAGTAAATACTGATGCAAACTCAGTTTTTCAAGTCCTGGCTTTCCCAGGTACTAGCTTTCCAACAGGCTTCCACACCACCTTGCTGCAACTCCATGCACTTCTTTTACCAGGCCCACCTTTGGCATTGTCTGGCCAAATTCATCAGGGCACTCAGCAACTCCTGGTCACCCCAGCCTGTCATTCTGGCATCCAACACTAGACCAGCTACTGGCCATTTTCCCACCATACTCCTTGCTACCACCAGCTTACTCTTCCAGGGGGCTTCTACACAGCCAGGTCACTCAATCTACTCTTTTTTTTTAAGAGAGATTAGGTCTTGCTACGTTGTCTAGGGTAGTCCTGAACCTGCAGGCTCAAGTGATCCCTATCCTCAGCCATCCAGGTAGCTGGGATTACAGGTGCACACCACCACACTTGGCTATTTTTTTGAGACTAGGTCTCGCTGTGTTGCCCGGAGTAGTCTTGAACCCACAGGTTCAAGTGATTCCTAGCCTCTGCCTCCCGACAGCTGCAATTACAGGTGCGTACCACCAAGCTGGGCCACTTGGGTTACTGTTTACCAACCCGTCATTCTCATGCCTCTCCACCTTTCTCTTCGCTCATCTTTTTATGTGCCCTTTTCATGCTTCTCATTTTCTCTCACAGGTCTTTCTCTCAGACCCCACCCACCAGGGCAATATTGTGCCCAATACAATTTTCAGCTACATCACTACCAGAGGCCCCAGCTGCCCATCCAGCCAAGTCATTCGTATCACCACCAGCATCTAAGGAAGCACTTACTGTGTGCATCTCCTTCCCATTCTTGTCTTCAGTAACATCACCTTTATAGCTTGAAATCAGCTGTGATGGGAGTTTTTATATTGTGAATATACCCCTAATCAGGGCACCACCTCTCTGAAAGCCAGTTGTTCAACATTTACCAGCACATCACAGGTACAGCACACATAATGCTGGAAATTTATTTTCCTTCTCTACTGTGAGTAGATGATTGATAGAATCTTTGAATGAATCATCACCAGTTACTTGACCCAAGTGGAAATGTGCTAGTAGCACTGGTTCTTCAGTGTCAAAAATCAGTTTTTATTTCCCTGAAGCTTTTGTTTTTTCCCATTTTTATGGCACCTGAGTGATACCCAGCAAGCTTACTTTCATTGGATGTCTATGGGTATAATAGTAACCCTGTAATGGTGACCTTTATATAATGGTGACTTTATTCAAACTGACCTGAACTGAAGGAAGGGTATAATGACTTCCAGGCAATAGGTATAAATGGGAGAAGGCTGTACTTTCATGTACTCTCAATATATTAAGGCCAAGATCCAAGCAGCTCGGTCTGTTGCTGTCTAGGAGTACAAGTCTGTACCCAGGAAAAGGACATAATTCCAGAAAAAGAAAAGTGGGTCAAACATGGACCAATGGTCTGCAGTGAGAAGAGTTGGCTCAACCAGAGGGGGGAAGGGGAAGTGGGAAATAAGGGGTACATACGGAAGGAAGGGCCAAACCCAAGGGGAACGACAACTATACAAACGTTACCAATATTATATGAAAATTACAAAATAACATTTTTTAAAAATACAGTAAGGCCAGAAATGAATACTTAACACCAGTTGCACTGAAGCCAACTGCAGGCCAGACCAGAGCTCAGATGTACCCAAGCTCAATACAGAGATGTACCCAAGCTCAATACAGAGATTGCCAGGTCACTGCAGGCTGAGGTCTGTGGAGCCAAGAGCATGAACTCCCCACATTTACAGTGGGAACAAACCCCCCTCATTAGCAACCAGCCCCTGCTCACCCAGGAAAGCTGCAGGCACTTGGGCAGAGGGCACAGGTAAGGGCATTGATTTCTTCCCATCAGTTCCCTGGAGTAAATAGGTTTTATAAATAGGTTATATGGATGTTTTTGCACTCAAATAAGTTTGGCTTCTCACCTTGATTTTCAGATGCAAGGTTGTGGTTCTCTCACTTAACTCCCGTAACTTTCATTGTTGGGAGTGCTAGGATTCACTGTGTCAGTCCCACAGTGTGTGACCACAGGTGAAAGAACCTTTTGCTTGCATTAGTTCAGTGACTGCTTCCAGGAAAAAAAAAAAGAAAATAGAAAAAACTGTGACATGACTATTACTGTCTTTAGATGAGGAACCTAAGTGAGCACTGAGCACTTAAGTGACTTCCCCAAATTCACCTAGTCAAGCCATGGCAGAACCAGAATTTGGACTGAAGCCTACTTGTTTGAATCCAAAGTTGCATCACTTGCAATGCTGCTCCCTTTCCTGATGAGAAAGAAAAAGGCATGAAACATTGGCAAGCAAGAGGATTTGAATCTTTATAAGAAAATGGCCCAACAGCTAGTCTTCCTTCAGTATCCATCCAATAGCACACAGCCTTGGCAGTAATCTCTCCCAGATGCTCCAAGTCTTGCTGTGCTCATGGACCTTCTGAAAATGCATGTGAAATAGACCTGGGCAATCTGTGGTCATGTTTAGTTAGCTGGGATCAGCTCTTGGGAGGCAGCATTTGATCCCTGGATGCTTCTGGGTTGTTTCCTGGATGACACGGATATGTAAGGCCCCAATTTTTAAGCACCCCCTCCCCAGGATCTCAACTCAGCATGCTGCTCCAAAGTCATCTCTCCGACGGTTGAGCTGATTTACAGAGCACATATTTGCAGCATTGGCTAATAGCTTCTTTGTACCCCATCATGAAAGGACAGACCCCACTTTAATTCTATTCCTTTCAAAGACACCACTGTCTTTGAGTTAAGGCTTCATTTGTGGTCACCAGGCCTTTAGGGAGCTCTGTGTGAGTGAAAAAACGTGATTAAAATCTCCTCCAAGACACAGCTCCCACACACTCTTGATGAAGATAATAATAAGGGCTACCATTTACTGGGCCAAGATGCCTATAGTAGTTGGCACTGATGGATCCTTATAGCAACTTTATAATAGAAAAAGGGTATCATTATTATTCGCATTATTCGGCTAATAGAACTAGCCCTTGGAGAAATTGAATTGCTTGTTTCCAATCACACAAGATGCTCATGGAGGTGCTGGAATTTGAACCAAAATCTGACTTTAGAAACCCATGTCTTCCCATTCTGTGCTGCTGTCTCTTCATGGGAAGCTTCACCCTGGGTTTTGCAGTCACCCTTCATGTCATTCATGGTGATCGCCTTTTTATTCCCTTGCTTTTTTCATCTAAATTTCATCCCATTAAATTCCAATTTAATGTCATCAAAGTTTATGAGTTGTCAGTTATCTGCTAAATGAATTCTGAGATGCTTCAGACCCATGGAATCTAATTTAATGGGAACAACAACCCCTTAAATGCTGGGGATGCCATGGTCTTTGTCATAAGTCACAAAAACAGTAAGTGCCCTCCAATTTCAATGCATATCTGTTGGTTTCTAAGAGGAGATCATATATGCACCACAAAATGTGGGGGTTCTGAATAGTGGAGGGGTTTTGATCACTGATTTGCTCCAATACAGGCAGCAGATAGTCTAAAGAGACAGTAGCTTCTGGAGGGAAAGAATATTGGTCTGTCCTAGTCAAGTGTTTCAATAGGTGTGAGTCTAAGACTGACCATCTGAGCGGGGCAGCTGTTTTGGTGGGTGGAACTTGCTCAGAACAGCTCTCCTGCAGATTCCTAAGCAAGTGATGCTGTAGCAATGCTAGAGGATGAAAGCAAAGGGCTGCAGTGGTATCAGAATACTTGAGGACTCTATCATTCCTTTCTACTTCCCACACATATTATTGAGCATCTATCTGAGGGCCACCATGAACATGATGGTGAATTAATTGTAGTCTACTTTCACATCATGTAGGTGAATCGAATCCACTGAACAATAAACATGCCTTGCTAAACTGAACTTCACCTTATTATACTCATTGTCAACAATTTCAGTTTATTTTTATTTTTAAATTTACCATTGCAAACAGAAGAATTATATGAATAATATGAATTATTTTTACACCTTTCATTTAGATTCAGCAACAGTTAATATTTGCCCACATATGCTTCATAGCTTTCTCATTTTCTGAAACACTTCTGCACATGTTTTTTTCGAACAAGGATATACTCTGGTACAGTTACATGCAAATCACAATATGATGTTCAGATGCAAGAAATTTAACAGGGCTACAATACTATTTAGTAGAGAGTCTACATTCAAAGTTTTTCAGTTATTCTAATAAAGACTATAACCACACTCCCACCTCTATTCCCAACTCCAGGATCCAATCCAAGATCACACTGTGCACTGAATTGCCTACAGTCTAACCAGGAAGAATTCCTTGGGTTATGAGTGCCAGTTTTTAAGTGTATAGACAGTTCTTTGGCTTGTTTAGTACTTCGAATGAGAAACAGGTACAATACACCTGACAAAGCAATTTATGAAACAAGTATAATGTATATGTGAATTTTTGAGTTCATAAATATTCCATAGCATATCATAAAATATTACATTTATGGCAGGTGGTGTTAAAGAAGGCAGGACTCAGAAGGTTCTTCGTCAGTATATATGTGTTGCTCACATGCTCCCAGAGGTGGGACCCTAAAACTGTACTCATTATATTAGGATTCACCCCTTATCCCACTTTATTTGCCTTATCACCAGGCAAAATGAACACCATTATTTTCTACCTGGTTTAAAGTTTTATGGCAACTTCTAAAATATGTTCATTAGTTGAAATGCTTTGTGCATTAAGGTGCATGTAGCAATATAGATCTAAATATAAACAGCTGTTTTTGTTTTTCATTTCTCCAGAGGGGAAAAGGAGAAACCAAAGAAATGGGAAAGTTTTGCCTTCCCTTTTCTTTATGTCTAAACCCACATTAAGTCAACTCATTCTTATCTCACCCTCTCCAGCAATGATTTAGTGCTTAGGGTAGAATTGCGTGACTTGATTTCCTTATCCATGAAGGTTGAGACCAACATTTAGAATTCAGACCTTAAGAAGAGCAGAAGTATCTTATAACTAGATGAGCAAAAGCTATCTCACCCCATTATACCAACCCCTGAAGTAGAAGGGTGAAGAGGCCTCTGATGATCTGCCCTCAAATCAAAAAAGTCCACTCAAGTCTCGAAACCATGCCTACTGTCCTGCTGGTCCCACATCACCATGTCACTGGGAACACCAGCATGAACAAAGTACCCTTTTATCTAGTGCTTTTTGCATAAATTCCTCAACAAAAGGCAACTCTGACCTTGGGAATTTCTGAATTGTTGACAACACAAGATTGAAATCCGATGAAGACAAAATTTGACATCTAACCCAGCAGAAAGATGAATGGAAGATCCCTAAGGGGTCATGTCCTCTGCCAGCAGATCTGCTTGAAGCATTTTTTGTGATCCAGAGCTGCCTATGCTCTGATGCCATTTATGGAGCACTCACTATCTGGTGCATTAAATGTGTTGCTTCTCTTGCTTATGGGAATCCCATGAGAGGAAGAGTCATTTTCATAGTTGAGGAAACCAAGGTTCAGTGAGATTATGTACTTGATGGAATCACAAGTTGAACTATACTTTCTAACTCCAAATACTTAATTAATAGAAGAGAATAAGTCTGGGTTATGGTGTGAATCAGCAGATAGGAGGCTCTCTGCTGGCTTCCTGTGCCACCCCACACCTATCATAGACTACACCAGACTGCAGTCTCCCTCCAAGAGATTGAGCCCTCTCACCTCTGTTTAGTGGTCATAAACCATTGAGTAGATGACAGGCAGCCTCTAGAACTTGGAGGAAGGTAATTTGAATAAGCATGTGCTAAAGCATGTGCTAAAACACAATATACAAGATGTGATCACTTATTCAGTCACCAAAAGTATGATACAGGCATGATCTCCATTTTGAAGTTAAGAACCAGCCCCTTTGGAGAGGTTAAATAAGAATCCTAAATATTGAATCCAAATCTTGGTGACTCCGAAGAAATGGTATCTTCAATTGTCTGCACAGTTTCCCAGTGATTCAGACAAACACAAAACGATAAAGAGTTTTACTTTTGAAGAAACTCAATAGTGAGAATAAGCTTAGTCAGTGAAGGTATATTTTGGGAGGAGGGTATCTAGATCAATACCTCTGAAACTTCAATATACATGTGAATCATCAGTAGGGGTCTCAGACACCCTGATTTCGCATATACAACTTGAAATTCTAT
The DNA here is from genome assembly GCA_004024945.1 of Uropsilus gracilis. Lineage (NCBI taxonomy): Eukaryota > Metazoa > Chordata > Mammalia > Eulipotyphla > Talpidae > Uropsilus > Uropsilus gracilis. The sequence goes on along the minus strand of PVHY01013543.1, from coordinate 33,000 downwards.
GTTGCTAAATCCTTATGTGTTACAGAGACTGCTAGTCCACACACATAATGTGGTCTCATCCTATCTTTCAGAGTCAATCAAATTATCTCCAAGTATCATTTGAGTCTGACAGTATATCTTGGAGTCCACCCCAGATATTGCAGAAAACTCCCATTTAAGCAATGAGTTGGCTCTTGTTTGACCATTACTAGATACCAGCTACCATATTAGGTGCTAACCATTCAAAGATGATTAAGAAATAACTCTTGCCCTCAGGTAAAACAGGACTAGGAGTAATTGCACATAAGGAGAGATTGTCAAAAGAGGTCTCACTCCAGGCTGAGGTCATGGAAGCCTTCCAAGACTGACAAAACCTGCTATAGAAAAATCATTGAAAGGAACACTCTTACACTGCTGGTGGGAATGTAAACTGGTCCAACCTCTATGGAAAGCTGTGTGGAGGACCCTCAAATTAATGAAAATGCATCTACCATTTGACCCAGCAATTGCCCTCTTGAGAATCTACCCAAAAGAGACCTCAATGTGGGTACAAAGGGACACCTGTGCCAGGATGTTTACCGCAGCACTATTTATAATTGCATGGACATGGAAGCAACCCAAGTGCCCCAAAACAGATGGCTGGTTGAAAAAAATGTGGTATTTATACACGATGGAATACTACTCATCAATTAAGAATGACAAATTCAATGACTTTTTGACAACATGGATGTACATAGAAGGAATCATACTAGCAGAAGCAAGTCAAAAACAGAAAGACAGAAGTCAAATGGTTTCACTAATATATGGGACATAATGGGGGAAAAAAGTAAGTAAAAGCCATGAGGAAAAGACAAAACAGGCTGAGCACCAAACTGAAGCACACAACAATGGGCAGGAGGGAAAGGGGGTGGGGGGATGGGAGGGGAGGGGAAGGTTAAATCCCTGGGATTGCAGAGATGTGAAATTTAAAAAAAGGAAAAGAAAAATCATTGATCAACACTTCCTGAAAGGAAGACCTGTCAGGACTATCACTATCGATATCAAGACTATCTCAATGAGGCAGAATGAGTGGGCTCCTCTTCAAATGTAGTGAAGACAACTGGGGAATTAAAGCTAATGAGCAGAGCAAAGAGTCAGTGGGTGCATGGTTTTCAAGAATCAGTAAGGGTAGGGTGACTCTGGCTAACACAGCATCTCAACTCAGCAAGCCAAGGCCTTATACATCAAAGGCTGTCAGCTGGGGATGAAGAATTTGATCAGATATCAAGAGTAAGCAGATACAAAGGTGGAGGGATTTTCCACTAGACTGATTTAGCAAGATTCTTTGCTAAGCCTTGGTTGGAATCAGCCAAAGATAGGCTGAGGGCCAAAATGAAAATATGGCTCAGGAGCCTTATAAGATCTGGTCAAGGGCACATTCTATCACTCCTGGAAGAAGGCAGTCACTGACCTGAAGTTCGAAGACATGGGGTTGTTAACGTCTCCTCCAAAGAGAGAGTGAAACTGCTTTTCTCTCTAGACTCCGCTGTCAATCTGAATTCCCCAGGAATATGTGACACCATGTCTTTGATCTTGTGGACTGTGAGACCCATATCCATCGCTGATACGGATAGCTGACCTTCGGGATTCAATGTAGTTCATGGATTTAGAATTGCCCAGCTGGCCTTGAAAAGATAGCTTGTCTCCCTGGAGCTCTTTCTCTGTAACATGAGGCAGTTCATTTTCTGTTGATAAACCCAAACTCTGTTTTGGTTTTTATTTTATCATCACTTTAGGTAGCCCTTAGAGATCTCCTTGCTATGCATCAGACACCATTCTGTTTTAATTTAGTGAAAATCAATGGCAATTTAGTTTAAGCAATACTCAAGTTGGTGTGACTACTAGGCTCATCTGGCAAAGGGGCACATTAAGGTACAAAGAGGGTAAGTGAATTGTCCAAAGACACACAGGAAGTAACAGAGCTGGGATGTGAACCTCATAGGTGGGCCACAGAGTCTAAATCCTTAACCATGACATGTTACTGCTTCTGCAACAGGGAATAAAATGGCTTACCGTTGTAACAGAGTCCTCATGGCATTTACTCTCTCTGGAAGGGGCATTATAACAAAGTATCTCCAAGCACACACATTTATCATCTGATCATTTGTGTGGGTCAGGGCTCCAGGTAAGCTTTAGCCAGGTGCTCCGATCAGGGCCCCCCATGCTGTGCTCAAGGTGTTAGGCAGACAGTGCTTTTCCACTGGGATTGGTCCTTTTGCATGTGCTGACTAAAACAAAAACCTCAGTAGTACTTAGACAAGGACTTTAGTAGACAATCAAAGTGAGGTTTTGCACCTGGGGAGCAGCCTGCCAGGTTGTCCTCTATAAGAGGCATCACAAGTTCAAGTTTAGTATATGTGGCTGGGAACCATGAGTCACTGACATCAAAACTGTGATTATTCTTCATAGTGCCTGGTTTTCCGTAAGCTTAGATCACTCCAGTTCCTAAGTTATCTTGCCCTCAAGCAGTGTCCATGGCATCTGTGTGTGGAGGAGGTCAAAGGCTGGAGCTGAATCACTTCCCTGATCTCTGGAAGTGCCCTGTGGAGATGCAAGGCTGGATCCCCACTGCTCAACTCTCTCCAGCTCCTCAGCTGTTGGCAGAGGTTGAAAAGCTGGCTACCCACAGGTGGCAGAGTCTCGCATGCCTGCTTCACTGAACAGTAGTGTGAATAGCTCGACTTAGAGTCTGCGCACATGGCTTTGCTCTCTCACCCACCAGGACATTGAGGGCCAGGGCTCCTGTTTACAATAGTTCACACAAGTTTGCTGCTTGTTGGAGGGATTCAGTTCCTTGTGGTTAGAGGACTGAGAGCTCCACTTTTGTGCTGGCTATTGGCTCCAGGTCGTTCACAACTCCTAGAGGCTGCCTGCCATTCCCTGATATGTGGTCCTCTCTGCAACACAGCCCTCGAATTCTCAAAGCCAGCAGGAGAATCCCTCCTCCACCTGCAAAGGCAGAGTCATATATAATGGTCCATACCCATGGGAGTAACTTCTCCTCCCAGGTCCTGCCCATACTCAAGGGGAAGACATTGCACAGGGCCTGTACACCAGGGGGCCAGACTCCTGGGAATCACCAGAGAATTCTGCAGTGAATTTGTGGTCAAAGAAAGAATTCCTGTAACAGAAGTCCATTGCCCATGAGACAGAAGGAAATAACTAGCTCTCAGACTGACTGAGAGGCACAGAGCTCTATGGACTGGGCTTCACCCAGATTAGGCATCACTTCAACCTTCTTAAGGAGGTTATCCCTGGAGTGTAACCCTGACTAGTGGGCAGCAGCAAAGGTCTTCCATGAGGTGCCAGTCTGTGGGGAGGCAACGCATGTGCTCTGGGCTCTGGAACTCTGGAAGAGCGATGGTCTGGAACCCCTAAAGGGTGGCAGAACCCCTTGCCAACTTGGCTCCTAGTAGCAAAAGGCCAGAACAAGGAATAACTATGGCCCTTACACAGAAAGGGCATGCCTCTCCTAGTCATTCCTGAGCCCCAGAAGGGTTTGACTGAAATCAAAGGGGGAGAGATTTCCAGAAGTTCTTTGAATGCACTGGTGGATCCTGGTCAGCACTGCTGGTAGGAATGTAAAATGGCCCAACCACTATGGAAAACTGTGGGAAGGACCCTCAAATTAATGAAAATGGAACTACCATTTGACCTGGCAATTGCTCTTCTGGGAATCTACCCAAAGGAGACCTTAATGCTTGTACAAAGGGACACCTGTGCTTGGATGTTTATTACAGCACTATTTATAAATGCAAGGACATGGAAACAACCCAAATGCCCCAAGACAGATGACTGGATGAAAAAGATGTAGTATATATACACAATGGAATGTTACCAATTAAAAATGACAAATTTGATGATTTTATGATAACATGGGTATACTTAGAAGAAATCATATTAGCAAAACAAGTCAAAAAGAAAAAGACAGAAACCAAATGGGTTCACTAATATATGGGATATAGGGAAAAAAATAAAACAAAATCTATGAGGAAAAATCAAAACAACCACCAAACTGAAGCACACAACTTGGGGCAAGGAGGAAATGGGGGGAACAGTGGGGAGGGTTCAGGGGGTGAATCCCTGGGATTACAAAGATGTGAAATTTATTTATAAATAAATTAAAAAATACAATCTTTAAGATGCAGAGAAAGAGAGAGAGAGCTCCATCCTTGAGGTCAAATCCACTGGAATTTCCATGCCCTCGGTGAACAGACCAGTGATGGTAATCAGTTGGTATTCTTTCCTGGTTTCATTCGATTGGATATAGAGATGATAGGTAGGTAGGTAGACAAAAATACAGACAGAAGACAGATGATAGGTAGATAGATAGGTGGGTGGGTGGGTGGATGGATGGATGGATGGATGGATGGATGGATGGATGGACAGATAGACAAACAGATACCCTGCCTATGTATAATCCTGTCTGTCTCTTCTGGTTTTGTGAAGATTGTGAGAAGGTGTATTTGCTTGTAAACTGAAACCATTTCATGCACACGAATATTGATTGCTGTGAGGCATGGATGCAGGTTGAGAGATATGCTTTAATATAAAAATAACTCTTTTTCTCTGCCCCACCCCCTTTGACACACGAGAGGGTGGTCAACAGCACATCTCTCACTTGTGACACAGCTTCCTGACCTCTTTGGAATGTCCCAAGAGACTTATGACCAATTAATAATGATTTACCCCCATAAGTAAATTCTCTTGTTATCACCTGTACCCCTGCTGTATGTCACATATGCCTTTGGGAATCAGGATTCTACTTTCTCTTTACATTATTGTAACCTTTCTTTGCCAGGTTATATAAGGGGCTTCGTAACTTCATTAAAGTTGGACCTGGAGATGCTTCCCAGGATCCCCATTCTGTGGGCTGGCCTCACAGATCGCTATCAGTCTCTTCTGTCTCATCCTTCTTTCCCACACAGGACTCCTAATAGCTTGTTAGAGAATTCCTCATACACACTTTTCCTGCTTCAGCCTTCATGCTTCACTAGATGGGAAAAGGTAGCAAGAGGTTAGTTATCACACATCTGAAACAGATTCCTCTGGACATTTGTGAGAGGAGCTGAGAGAAAACACCATCACCTGTCGTCCCGCTTGCTGCACCACTTGGTTCTCTCCACGGGGAATAAATCATGTTATAGATAAGAAAACTGAAGAGAAAAGCACAATCCTATTTAGTCTCCTCAATCCAAAACTTCTGTCTTTCACCCCTGAACACACTCACAGGAAATGAACTATAACCACAAGGCTTCTAGGATCAACTACAGCACTGAGAGTTTGGTTTCGATTCTGGGATCAGTGGGTGTTTTTCTTCTTTGGTTGTGTCTTTTGCATCATGTCTTGGCTTTTCTTTTTTCATTTTTTTTCTTTTTCCTTTTAATGAAAGAAATAGACTTTCCCTGCACTCTTCTTCTGAGAGTCACTTTTGAATTAGAGTTAGAATGTGAAACATGGGAAAATGGTCTGCTCGCTTCAAGTCAGAGTCACCACAGGATCTGTCCAGAATTGAGGGAAATAAGCAAGATATGAGAGCCTGAGACAGGAGCACATAGCACTTTCCCCTATTCTCATTGTTCTCACTGAAATGATGCAAAACAAGCATCAAGATAGAATATAAAATTAAAACAAGTCTGGGTTACTATCAATTACAACATCATGAGCAGGAACCTGGGGCAGGCACAACTGATGGCATTTTATCACCCCTTCTTCCCAGGTGAGACTGGGCATTCCCTGAAAGCAAGGGCCCCTGTGTGTCCCACGAAGGGGTGCTGAGTGCAGGCTTGGTGAATGAGTACTGACTTAAATCTCACATCACACACATTACACCACTCTTATTTTGAGCCATACCAGGCTTGGATAGCACCAGGTGTCATACCTCCATGGAATAAAATGTTATTGATTTGTCATTGGTTTATGATGCTACACAATCGCAGGAGTCAAGTTGCCCGTTTTGAAATGTATATATGACTTATTGCACCCACCACCGAAATTCTAATCTAGTGCCATTCCCACCATCAAACTGACCCCCTCTCTCTCTTCCTCAGGTCCACCCCCTTCCCCTCATCATCACCATATTCTCCAGAGTCTACAAGTTATTTTGTTGTGTGATTTGCATGTCTGCTTTATTTATTTATATTCCATATAGGAGAGAAACTATCCAGTCATTATATTTATGACTTATTTCACTTAGCATGATTGCCTCAATTTTCATTCAACCCATTGTTGCAAAGGACACAATTTCATCATTTTTGATAGTTCAGTAGTATTCAATTGGGTATATCTATCACATCTTCATCCAGTCATGCGTCAATGAACATTTGTTTTCAAATGTTTTCATAGCTTGTTTTCATAGCTTTGGTACTGTGAATAATGCTACTATGGACATAAGGATGCAATTATCTTTTTGAAATAATGTTTTTATAGTCTTAAACACCAGAGGGTGATATTACTGAACTGTGTGACATTACTATTTTTAGCTTTTCATATTAGAAAGCATGTTTCTAAAAGGTGAAACCTCTCCATTCTTAACCAGACATCATTACTCCTCAGTTATTCCTTCACTATATTTTTTCTCAGTACTTTGCCCCATGCTCATTCTCTTCCTAGGGTGCAGTGGGGGTGTTTCCTTCTTTTAATTAAATGTATCATTCAATGTGGAACTGCTTGGTCCCCAAGGAGGTACCTACTTTCTGGGGTTGGCTGAATGGGACCATTTTATAGTCTGGTCCCTTAGAAAGAAAATATATGCCAGCACCTAGCATTGTGTCCAACAGGCAGTAGATACTCAATAAATATTTATTGTCTCAGGAGCAAGAGCTCATAATAATTAAAAGCATAGACTCAAGTCCTCATTTGAGTCCATAATGAGCCACTTCCTGGCTAGTTATAGTACAGGTCTAGGTATGTTTCATCATCAAGAAAGTAATGATAGTGTTAGAAGTTTACATGAGATAGTCCTCAAGACATGGTGAGTGTATACACCACCGCACACATACATGCACATCCAGGCAGATGGTATTCTTTTCTCAGGTGTATAGATCCTCATGAGAAGAGAAAAAAGAGGGTCTTTAAGGCTCAACTTAGAGTTATGAGTGTGTAGGGAAGAGAGAGTGATGAAAAGGAGTAGGCAGTTAGGGATGTGGAACTGGAGAGGGCAGGATAGAGGGGTATTAGGAAATAGAAAGTTAAGAATAAGACATAAAGAAACAGAAAAACAGAGGGTTAAACCCAACTGGCTCTTAAATTTTAGTCCATTCTAATGTTTGATCACTTTACACCTTACTCTTATATATATTGCCCCATCTGCTTCACCAAGTTGAACTGAGGTATGAATATTCTCATCCTGATTTTATAAATGAGGAATTTAAGCTTAGAATTGAACCAGAGTACTTAAGGCCATGCATCAGAAACAGAGGCAGAACTAGAACTCAGATTTGACTCTCTTTGGTGCTCCTGGGAGCACTTGTTGATAATCCTCTGGCAAGAAGGCAGCTGGAGTGACTGTTGGGTCCAGGCAGTTCATCAGATGTATGCTCAGAGCCTACAGTCTTCAGCAGGCTTATGAAGGGGAAAATAAAAAGTTGTGGTTGACTGGAGGTTAACAAATAAAGGAAGCAAAGGTTGAAAAGCTTACAATAAATCATCCTCGGATTTCTTCAAGATTCCTGGTTGACTGAGCAATAAAACTGGCAAGCAAAAAGCAGGCAACAAAGGAGTCTTTCAAAGAAGGAAGAAAGGAAGGAATGTGTCTTAGTAACCACCTTGTGCTGGGTCCTTGGGCAGCACACATGACCTACATTATCTCATTTCTCAACCAACTCTGAAAGATAGATGCTGTGATTCTCATTTTTTGTGCATGGAGGATTAAGTGTCAAGGAGCTGAAGCAAAAAGTCACCATCTTACAGTTGGCAAGGGGTGTAGCAGGATTGTCAAATCAGATCATTCAGCTTCCAAAGTCTGAGCTTTCTACTAGCACACACCCCAGAGAGATCAGACAGTTCCTGAGTGGTATTTCTCAGAAGGAAACAAGATAAGAGAATAAGTGGAAGATGTTTTAAAATGTAGGTTTTATTATTATTATTCAGGCTCAGTGCAGTCAATAGGTCAGGACCTGCCATTGAAATATAGTTTGCTACTTACCATTCCTGAGAAAGAGAGCATGGTGCAACACGCTGAGTCACACAGCAAAACACCAGGGCTGCTCAGGAAGTAGAAAGAGTGGGTGTAAAGAAAATATGGGCAAGAGCCTTTGCTATGGTTTCCGTGGGAGATAATGGATAGTCAGAGTTGGCAGGTTTAAGCTTGACTTCTTGAACAATTTCAGTGGACTCTGGGATATGGGTTGTCTCATGCTGTCTGGTATCTGGGTCATAGAGTGATTAGAGCCAGATAAAATAGTGGGAAAGCTCTATCTAAGAAGTGGTGTTGGAAAGAGGTTTAGATTGGTTAATTTGCCTGTGGAACACTGATCCTGCAAAGGGAAGGCTCTCCAAGGTCAACAAAGCTTCAGTTGCCAGAGACTCACTATTACTACAGAATAACACTCAGCCAGCAAGCAGATTGCATCACAAACCTCCGAAGTAATCAGGGTCTTCCCAGAGCTCCTATCTGTGTTCTGGGACACAAAAGTGAGACTTCATAACATGAAGATAAATCTCTCATTAAATTACTATCATTTGGATAATTTAGGGTGAGCAGTATTTTCAGTATTTTCATCCTGACAGTAAATAAATGTAGAGCAAACTACCCACTGGATAAACCAATTATAATTAAGTGAAATTCATCAGAATAAGCTCTGTTATTCCTGTAGCAGGAATGTCAAAACACTGTTTGTGAAAGTGAGAATGTGTGTGTGTGTGTGTGTGCATGTTGAACACACTATCAGACTTGAAGAGAAATAGAAGACATTTGATTGCCTAGGTAGACAGGAAAATGTGAAGGAATGTTTTTCCAAGTTTATTTTTTGCCCTTTGGTTAGCTCATAGACATAAATAGAAATCGAATCTGACTCCTCTATCACTTATCCTTAACATTATTTGTCAGTGCGATTAAAAGTAAGGAATGGAAATAAGAATCAGACAAATCTTTCAGCATGTCTTAGGGTAAAGATAAAATGTCTTATGACTGACAGGATGCTATAGGCTCTAAATTCTATGTCCATTTCTAACCTCATCACACCACACTCGGTGCCCCCTCCCTGCTCTCAACTGCTCTCCAGTTCTCAACTCTACTGTTTTACCCATCAAGAAAATGTTCACTGATTACCCTGTCCAATTCAACCCCCTAAACAATCTTCTCATAACACTACATGCATCTCCCTTGCAACACTATCATAGTTAAGCTTCACATTTGTTATTGTCATGATTCATTCAATGACTATGTTTAGTAAGGCTGAAAGTGCTGAAGGGAGGCAAGAACTGAAACAGTTTTTATCCACCAGGATAAGCAAGATGCTGATATGTAGTAGGTCCTAAATATTTGTAAATATTTGTTAAATGGATAATTGCATGAACTTGAACTCTCTACCCAGACCCCTCTTTGCACAACTTCTAATTATTAAGCAACTCGTTCCCCCTGTAAAATGAAAGAATTGAATATGATGGTTTCTAAAGTCTTCCCTGTTTCTATTACAGGCTTTCTGTGAGTGAGTGAGTGAGTGAGTGAGTGAGTGAGTGAGTGAGTGAGTGAGTGAGTGAGTGAGTGAGTGAGTGTATTTTGTGGAGAGAGGTCAGTATTTCCCAAGGGAGGTCTGATTTCTCATCATGGTCTGAAAAAAGTGCTTCATTATAAGGTAAGAATAGGTGAAAAGAGTATACTTTTAAAGTTAATGGTGGTCAGAGAAGGTTGAAGAAAGTAAGAGAAAGGTAGATATGAGATATTTAAGAATGAGTAATTCAGGCAGAAAGAAATAAATGAAGCTAAGTCCATAAAGTGGGAGAATCCTTGGCAGGTTAAAAGATTAACAAGAATGCAAAGAAGGCTGTAGCAGTGTGGACTGGGGGGAAATGATTAGCGAGGAGGACTAAGAGGAAAGAGCTGGAGAGGGCAGATGATAGGACCTGGTAAGGCATCTTAAGATGAGACACTGGCTTTTACACAGGCGGTAAGAAACCACCAACAGCTTTGAACAGAAGAGTCATATGAACTTAGGACCTAATTTGGCTTCAGGATCCTGCTGGAAATACTATTATAAATTGAGTATATTTTCCACTGTTGTAAATTCTCAGGATTTTCATTTTCATAAATTCATATCATGCCATAAAGATGCCAAAATTACTAAAGGAGGGGGTATAGTCAAATGATAGAGCATTTGACTGCTAAGTCACGGAAGAAAAACATGCAAATAAACAAAAATCTATGCACTTAGAAAAACAAGATCACCTTGGAATTCCAATTGTTCATTCCTTCCCTCCCTTTCCACTGAACTCTGTGTGTGGTATATGCAAAAATGCAACAGCTTTGAAGTAAACCCACAACTTGAATTTTGTTTCTGTAAGTTTCCACTTGTGAGAGTTTGAGAAAGTAATCACCTAAGCTCCTGAAACTTCCTCTGCAAAATGAACATGAGATGCTAATATAGGCACAATGGGTGGTGTGAAGGTTATGTGGAAATACATAGATACATTTTAGATACATTTGACACATTTCTAGATATGGACTTGGTGCTGATACACGTGTTTCTTTTTTTTTTTTTTTTTTTTTTTTTTTACTAAGTCTCACTATTTTTGCCCGTGGAACCGCAAACTCATGTTGCCGGGGTACAAGCTCACGTTGCCGGGGTACCACGGACTCAATCAATCCCCAGCCTCAGTTTCCCAGGTAGCTGGGATTACAGGCACATGCCACCACGGCCAGCTATATTTTTGGAACTAGGTCTCGCTACGTGCCCCCAGCGGGACGACTTGAACTGCAATCCCTGGCCCCAGCAGCGGCTTCCTAGGCTACCTTTTACAGGCACACGCCACCATGCCCGGCTGATACATATGTTTCTTTTCCCCTCCTTCATGTTGTGCTGTTGGAAGAGTAGTTCATGTGGGAGTAGTAGACTGTGACTCCAAGCATTTTGAGGTCATGGGCAATACCATCTATCCATACCAAACTGATTTATGTTCCCAAGCTCAGTTCTAAACAATATTGGGAGATACCAAGAAGGTAAATAACTGCCCCAACTTTGTAGATGGAAAGAGCAAAACCCAACAAGTTGAGTTTGTGGTAAAGCAGGCTTTTTGTTTCAACAGTCAACCAATTTCAAGGAATGTCCGTTGGGATCTGAGAATGATTTAAATAATTAATGTAGTTCCCATAGGTGTTATCTTACTATATCTAAGAATCTACTATTGTCTATACCTAAGAATTACTATTGTCTTCCAAATGTGTAATACCACATTTTCAGGCTTCAAATGTGAATAATTCTGCTGGAAGAATTATGACTGATAAATTCCTGGTTTGAATAATTCTGCTGGAAGAATTATGACTGATAAATTCCTGGTTTGCCTATTGACAGTTCCTTGCTCAGAGGAAGCAGCAAGAACTGCTATTCTGGACTTGATTTAGATAAGGAACAATTAACTGATTGTCTGGAAATGACAATGAAATGAAAGACACAGGTCAGCATGGAATTGACATGGGGTGTAGGACGAAACCTCTCTCCTCTAAACTTTGATAAAGCAAATGTCAAATGCGAGACCAAAAATGGACATGAGCTCAGGAATTTACTCTTCAAAAAAATGAAATAGCTATGAAAGACCCTAAAAATGAAATCTGACAATATCATTTAAAACATTCCTAGCCAGAGATACCTTAAGAAGTTAACGTATCAGCACAGGATAGTCTATGCTTAGGTAGTGTCCTTTTCCGTGCAGATAACAAATTTGCTTTGAATTAACAAAAAATTAAATTATGAATTAAAAAAATTGAATAAAGAAGGTTTATCCTTATGTGATTCTGGGATAAAATGTAAATCCAAAGGCAACTAAGCCTCTTCAGTGTGAATCTCAAACAATAAACTCAAATATGTAAGAAATGTTGCATCAAATTTTACCTGGTTTTGAGTCTCTTCTTTTGTTGGCTTGGAGAGATACACAAACTTGGTTTTTAGGAACATACCTTGCCCACCTTTGCCCAAGGGGGCACCAGAGAATAACAAAGGCCTCTTTTAGTCTGATCTGCATGCTCAGAGCTTCCACCTGTTCTTCCATTTTTTCTATCATCCTAGTCTTCACTTCAAATCTGAAAAGTCTGCTGTGTTTTATGAACAGGGGAGCAAAATTCTATCTTTTTGGTGCATGGTTACTTTAGTTGATGGACTCTAAAGATTGAATGGATGTTGCCTTTGAAAAAGATATTTTCATGTAAACCTCTACAAGAGTAGGTATAGATGTCTTAATCTTTTCATCTCATTTTAGTGGCGAAGGCAAAGCTTAATCTGCATACTTTCTTCTACTGTACCTTCCCAGTAAACTCCCTAACCAGCCTCCCTTTTCTCCCCCCCATCCCTGAAGCTTTCTTTGTTCAACTATTTAAGATGCTATCTGAAGACACCTGGTCAGGTTACTCAGTCATGCTGGGTCTCATTACCAGGAGGTATGCATGCTCTTTTAACTTTTGTTCTTGGCTTTTTCATTTACCAATCTGTCTAATGTTTGTTTGATTATTTGATAGCTTAGAAGAAACCAGAGGGGTAGGGGCTGATTTTCTTTACAGCCTCACACTTGCTATACCAGAAAGGATTTGATTTGGTTCGTGTACAAAATTTTAAAACAAAATAGCAAGAGCTCAATTAAAATAAAAACCTACTTCCTTCTCTTTTTTCCCCACTATTTCTCACCTTGACAAGGATAGCTAACTAAAATTTGGTATTATTTTCGTTTAAAAAAGGAAAGAAAGAAAAAAAATAAACCATGTTAGGGTTTTTGAAAAATAAAAATAAATAAATAAATAAATAAATAAATAAATAAATAAATAAATAAATAAATAAATAAATAAATAAATAAATAAATAAATAAATAAATAAATAAATAAATAAATAAAGGAAAGTGACAATTGGTAAGCAGTTAGAAATTTGGCATCCTCTAGACCTCAGAGGATGGGGGACCTCTGTTGAAACTTAGGAGCAAGATCCTGCTTTCTCAGATTTAGAAGTAAATCCTTCCTCTGAGGTTCAACCCTGTGTTCAGATATGGCTGCTCTTTCAGGACACTCTTTTTTTTTCTAGTCACTACTTTTTTTTAATAACTAATTTTATTTATTTATTTATATTTTCACATCTTAGCATTCCCTGGGGTTCTCCCACCACCTCCCCTCCCTAATTGCTCCCACCCATCCCCCCCACACACACCCAGCTGTATTCTTTAGTTTGGTTGTTAGCTTGTTTTGACTTTTACTACTAGCCTTTTGTTTGTTTTCCCTATATCCCATCTATTAGTGAAGCCATCTGGTTTCTGTATTTTTCTTTCTGACTTATTTCTGCTAATATGATTCCTTTTAGGTCCATCCATGTTATCTCAAATGCTTCAAATATGTCATTTTTAATTGATGAATAATATTCCATCATGTAAATATACCACATCATTTTCATCCATCTGTCTGTTTTGGGGCATTTAGGTTATTTCCATGTACTTGTAATTAAAAGTAGTGATGAAATAAACATCTCTCATTTTGCCTTCTGGGAAACATAGCAATACTCTTTAGTGAATTCAGAGCTATGAAAAATCACAAAAATATTAAAAGCAGCTTGTTGTTATTACTTTTTTTGCTTTTCATGTTCCTGTTGATCATCTGTATATCTTCTTTGGAAAAAGTCTATTCAGTTCCTCTGTATAGATTTTAATCGGATTGTTAGGGGTTTGTTGTTGTGCTATTATGTTTCATGCATCCTTTATATATTTTGGACATTAGTCTTTTATCAGATATATAATTTGTAAATGTTTTCTTTCATGCTGTAGATTGCATATAAAAACACAATAAGATATTGCCTCATACCTGGTAGAATGATCATTATAAAAAGACAAGGATTAACTAGTGTTAGTCATGGTATAGAAAAAAGGGAACCCTTGTGTACCATTGGTGAGAATATAAACACATGCAGTCAATATGGAAAACAATATGAAGAGTCATCAAAATATTAGAACTACCATCTGATCCACCAATTCTACTTCTGAGCGTTTATTTGAAGGAAATGAAAATACTATTTCAGAAATATATCTATACACCCATGTTCATTGTAGCATTATTTATAAGAAATAAGACATGAAAGCAATCTAAGTGTATATTCTATATATGTATATACAATGCAATAGAATAATATGCAATAGAATAATATAATGATAATATAATATGCAATATTATATCATATATGAGTATATATATTCTTTATCCATTCATCTTTCTGTGGACACAGATTATTTTCATGTCTTAGTTTTTATAAATAATGCTACAATGAACATGGGGTAATAGATATATTTCTGAGTTAGTATTTATATACTATTTCTACTTCTGAGCTAGTACTATATAATATATATATTCCATACACACACACCATAGAATATTATGTGGTTATGATAAAGGAGAGAATCCTGCCATTTCCTCATTTTTTACAACTTGGAAGGAAGACCCTAGAGAACATTACACTAAGTGAAATAAGCCAGACATAGAAAGACAAATACCATAGGGTTTTGTGATTGGGCATGAGCCAAGGCATGATATGACCTCTATTTTAGCCTTTAACCTAGCAATTTAATCTAAATACTATGAGCCATGTTCCTCAGGGGTGTGGTAATGGATTGCTTCATGCCTAAGGAGATATTTTTGTTCTTTCTGAGGATACTAATACCTTCTGTGCCTGAAAAATACCACAAGACATTTTAAACTGACAGCCCATAAGACAGCAGCTATCCCAAGGAAAGTCTGTGATATTCCTGGGGTAGACTGCCTTCCTGGCCCTGAAAATAACAAAATTCTCTCCAAGCCCTCAAGTCTTACAGGGGGCTTTCTTCTGGGGGTGACATCACTCACTAACAAAAAGCTTCCTTTATAAATGCAATCTCTTGGTTCAGAGTCAGGCATTCTGAATACCAGAGATACATTAGATATGTAACAATTTCATGTATACATGAAATCTAAAAAGCAAAAATAAGAGAAACCCTAACTCCCAGATGGAACAAATCAGTAGGGTGAAAATGGATAATAGGCAAAATGGATAAAGGTGGTCAAAGGGTACAAACTTGTTAGATGAACCATCAACCTCCTGATATTTTTGCAGACTCCACCCCCATATCCAGGCTGAGAGACCTCAGGTGCCAGGTGCTGAGGTTTACAACTCCCAGCACGCCTTAAGCCTGACTTCCAGAATGCAGGTTGCTGAGTACTGGGGGTGGAGGGAAGTTCCTGTCTTATAACTGAATACATGCTTGCTCTTGCTCCCTGCATCTTCTGGCTTGCACTGTGGTGCTGGTGGAAGGAGATACATGGAAGGAGACAATGTGTAGGAGAGACATAAATGGCAGCTACTCCTGTTCCTTGGTAGAGGCAATGGCAGTCATTATCTTGACTTCATGGTAGATTATGTGATCCACTTGGAATTTTGAAAATTTCTCTCTGGCAGGCAACTCTTTCAGAAGCATCTCCATGAAAGGAGGAAGTACAATGTTTCCTGCCCCTCACATGCAAATACCTTGGACTGGTTGTAAGGAGAGAGGGAACTGAAGGTAGGTAGGAGAAAGGGGGAGGAAAAAAAAGACATTAACTCTTGCTACTGTGACCCAATTTGCACCCCTGCACTACTGGGAAGTAGACTTGAAAGGAGACATATGGAGAAGAGACATGTAGAAACTCTTGGACGAGACATGTGGGTGAGAGACTTGTGGGAAGGCTGACAAAGGCAGCTGTTATCTTGATGTGGTGTCTCCTTTTGTCCCAGCTTTCTGGAACATGATTCATGATGCTTTTTCTAGGGTTCCCTGCCAGAAAAATCTCACTTCTCTGGGACCCACTAACTCCCTTTCTGTGGTTCCATTAGTACACCTAATGGGGTGCCTTGGGCCTCCCAAAACTTCTATCCTCTTAAAGCGATCTGGTCATCTGTGCACACAAAGGCAAAATATACTCTTAGTGTAAAAGAACTTTCATAGAATTAACATTAAAAAGGAGAAAGTAGAAGAAAGGATATTCTTAATAATTTTCCCAATAACCCCTCCCCCAAATAACCCATTTTTTCCGAGTAAATGCCAAACAGGGTCAAGCTTAATGTGAGGCTGCTGAGGCTCAACATCTTGCCACAAATCTAAGGTGCCTTCTGGCAGGGAACCCTAGGAAAAGGTTCCTGAATCATATTCCAGAAAGCTGGGACAAAAGGAGACACCACATCAAGATAACAGCTGTCTTTGTCAACCTCCCCACATGTCTCTCACCCACAGTCTCTTCCAAAGTCTCTACATGTCTCTCCTCCATAGATCTCCTTTCAAGTCTACTTCTCAGTAGTGCAGGGGTGCAAATCAGGTCACAGTAGCAAGAATTAACCTCTTTTTTCGCCCCCTTTTCTCCCACCTGCCTTCAGCTCAGCCTCCTCTTTCCTCATCACTAGTCTAAGATGGTTGCATGTAAGTGAGGGGCAGGAAACATACTACCTCCCGCTTTCATGGAGATGCTTCTGAAACAGTTCCCTGCCAGAAAAATAAATGACTAAATTCTGACTCTGTTTCACTGCCAGGGGAATAATTTCTTAACAATAAATAGTAGAAGAACTATCTTTGAAAGTGCATTTCCCCGCAGATAAAAGAGAAAAATAACAGAGCATTTAAAATGGTTTCAATGAATTCAAATTCCCAGATCTAGAATAATTACATCTCAGGGCACAGAGTGTATTAATAAAATGTATCTATGTTGATAGAGTCAGCATCTCTTCTCTTTAAGAAATGATGGAGGAGGAGTTAAACTAGAAGACTGGGGAAGATAAATAATAGTCTGTTTTATAAGGAATATAAAAAGGAAATTCTAAAATTATATATTAATGAGCTTGAAATGAGAGCAAGGAAAAAACCAAAAGAATAATCATTAAAAATTATTTGTAAATATTTATGGTAAACAGACAAGTATTAGGAGTTGGTAAAGATTTATTTGATTAATTAAAATATTCATTTTAACAATTGTTGACTTTGCAGCACATGCCAGACACAGAGGTTATAAAAATATATATGATTTAACTTTGCCATCAATCTAACAAGATTTACTAAGAAAACTTCAGAACAAACTAGTCTCACTTTCTTTTTTTGACATTTTTGCTAGTCTGATAGATTGTGGGGATGTATTTAGATTTCAACAACCTTGGAACTGGATTCTAACAACTTGTGGGCAAAATGAAGACAATGGACTGGTAAGAACGATTATACAGCTGACCAAAACACCATCAACTGAGGCTGTTGGCTTATTGTCAATCTTACCATACTTTGAGCCTCTCTGAGGTCTTTTCTTATTGCTTCTTACCTGTTGGGGACATGGAATAAACTGAAAAACTTAGGCTCCTGTTACCAAGGTCAGGTACTAGTATGATACCGACTGGCACCAGAGATTCATAAAATTTGAACAAAGCTAAATAATAGCATTCCCTGTTCAAAAACACTGTGAGTTGGGTGAGAGATATGAAGGTCATTGGCAAAGGAGAATCAAAATGCAAAGTTGGTCAATGTGACATTTAAGCCAACTGAAATTCAAATACCAAACCCTAGAATTAGAATTAGTCAGATTTTCACAGGCAGTGTTGGCCACTGGCCAGATCACCCACGAGAGCAGATCCTGGTCCAGGTTTGCAATGGTCCCAAGAGGAAACAGGGGAGGAAGACACTGGGTTAGTTATGCCCAGTTTCTTTCTCAAAAACCACAAATCTGACTCTCTGTGTTAGCCTCAACCTATTGATAATAATGCTAATTGCTAGAAATGGCTGGGGGTCCTCACCTAGGTCACAGTAAACATCCCATAGACATCTTCCCCTTTTAAGACAATATTATAACTGAATCAGCATTTGGGGTTGTGTTATGGTTGCAAGATGACTTTCCAACATTAGCCATTAGGAAATTAAAAAAAAATTGTGTTACTTATATGACCTGGAAACTAAATAGTGCATGTGGGCCATAATGAGGTAATAGAGTGGGGTCCCACTTAAATTGGAAGTGAAAAATGTGACTTCAGGGTTTCACAGACTTATTCTTTTTGATGAATTCAAATCATAAGAATAGGAAACTAAAGCATGGGAGGAGAGACAAAAGAGGCAAAAAGAACAAAGGCAAATCAATCCCAACTGACTAGTTACCTAAGCCAACCAGGATCTATACACAGATAGAACCTCGGTTGCGAGAAGTTGCTGGTTCTGATGTAGTCATGTGGCTGTGTGAGCCAGCCCCCTTTGAAAATGCCCCTTTGGATTGTGAGACAAAACAAACATTGAATCAAACATCAGCTGCCTTTGTATCAAACTTGCATCTGACACTTTAATTACAAAACAAGAGAGTCAACTCTGGGAGCTTACAATACATCAACAAACAAAGGTAGTTGAGGTAGTTAAGTATGTTTTACTAGTTCAGCTATCTATACATCACAGGAACCACCAAGAGTAAAGAAAAGTATGCTTTTATCAGTAAGACTCCAGAAAAGCATGTGGGTATTTCATATTCAGTGGAAAAGTCTATTTTACAAGCAAAGCTGGAGCAGTTGACTCTAGGTTATTTAGTATGATCATTACAATAGGGTATCAAAGTCTCTGTAGACCATGGATTCGGAAAATGAAAATTTTACCCAGTCTTTTTATCTTTGCTGTGCATTCCTTAGAAAGGAGGAAGTTAAATCTTGCATTGCCTTTCTCTAGTATCAGCATATATTTAGGTCAGGACAACTTAGAACTACACACCCATCCTAATGAGAATAATTATTCTTAGTGTCAATAGCTCACAGTTCCTACCTATGTAAACTAAATACAAACTTGTGTTTATTAGAACAACTCCCACAGAATAAAATCTATCAGATTGCTTACCAAGTCTAAGTCTTCCCCTTCATTCTTCAATAAATTCTGTCCATCACTGAAACTTTATTTCTAGTCAACAGATGTTAAATTAGTGTATGAATTATCCTCATAATTTTCTGTTCTGGAGGTGGGGAGTTTTTGGGAAAAAAGAAACCTATGAAGAATTTCTAGCACAGTGCTTCTCAATTTCAGAACATTTGCAAACAACTTTGTGGGTATGCAAAGCGCCAATCCAGGATTGTCTGTGCCTGACTTTGTAAAGAAGAGTTTGACATGTCCAGGTTCGATAATCACTACTTATTTCCTTACTCTTTAATCCTTCTAAATTGAAATACTCCAGTTCATAATGGAAAGGATATTTGGATAACTGGATATTCAAATAAAACATTGACTCAGAAAGAACAGATTTATCATTGAAGATTGCCTTTCATTAGGCATAAGTACATCATATGCAACATTTTAACTTGCAGCTTATCTTTCAACTTAAAAGATGAATACTAATCCTTTCTTTGATTTACTGTCTCTAGAAAAAAATCCACATTGTTATGGCAACATTTGGATGTGATTTTTCAAACATTATCAATAATATATCATCAGTTTCTTTCTCTGACAATGGAAGAAAACTATTATACATAATGATTGAAGAAATTCTCCACAATTTGGTTGTCTTTAAGAAATTCTAACATCTTATCCCAAACACTCAGAATTATAATCCTTTTGCTTTGAAAGGATAAATTTTATTTAGATACCAACTGTAATTTTTAAGTATATCAGTCCATACTAAGATAATGAAGTAATCAAGTCACAAAGAAATGTTTCCTTTTTGTTCCAAACTTCAAAAGAAAACTATTTTTACTGAAAATGGAGCGATGATTTGATTCAGCAATCCCACTTCTGGACACTAAAACACTAATTTAAAAGGAAACCTGTACTCCTGTACACTATTTACAATATCCAGGACCTGGAAACAGCCCAAATGCCCCTAAAACAAATGAATAGGTAAAAAAGTTATGGTATATTTATACAATGGATTTTTTATTCAACAATCAAAAAATACAAACTCATGTCATTCATGGCAGCATGGATGGAGCTAAAAGGAATCATGCTAGCTGAAATAAGCCAAAGAGGAAAAGAGAACTATCAGATGGCCTTATTTGTATGGGGGCTATAGAGAAAACAAAAAAAAAGGACAAGAAAAAGTTAAAATTAGCAAGCTGATAGCAGAACTAACACATACAGCAAGGGAAGGGAAAAGAGGGAGGATGAAACCAGGAGAGACATGAGCACAAGGGATCAGGATTACAGTTCACATGTGACAAGGCAGTGAAAGAACTTTGGGGTATGCAATGATGTAAGAAAATATATATGTAAACAATACTTTTAAAAGAAAGAAAATTTGTTTTTTTATCAACCATTATGTGTTAGCATGACATATTTTGGGTAAATTTGAATTTTTCAATAAATGAATTTTGGACTAAATGGTTCTAAGACATGTAGCTGAGGGAGCGCTTCAATGACATGAATCAGAAGACTTTCATTCATGTTCCCAGTCTCTACTGGAGAGTCACATAGCCTCAGTTTCCTCATTTGTAAATTGGAAATGGTCTTCTTTATCTGAGCTTCCTATAATGTGTTGAGTTTGATGAGCTTTAAAATGATAAACACAATATAAATTCACACCACTGTATTTCCTACTGGAATGCTGATTCCATTGAGTGGATTTCAGAATGCATATCCAATCCACACTGGCAAATGAAGGGGCTCTGTGAAAACTTGCTAATTCCAGTGATGTCCTTGGCTGATTTTGCACTTATAGAATCAAGAATGGTGACCTCAGGACTTTTTTTTTTTTAGAAAATCCAACCTTTCCATCCTACAGTCTTTGCAAAAGAGAAATTAAACATATGTCTACAAAAACAACTGGTATATGAACACATAGTAATTTTATTCAAGAAAGCTTAAAACTGTAAACTACCCAAATGCCCTTCAACAAATAATGAGTGAAGAAATTCTGGTATATTTTCAAAGGGAAATACTATCCAGCAGTTAAAATAACAAGATAAAACACAAATGAATCTCACAGCATTGGGAGGGAAAAGCTCAATGATAAAGTTTACCAACTCTATGTTTCCAATGATACGATGGTCCAGAATTGGTACAGCTAATCATTGGTGACAGAAATAAAACCAGTTATTGCCAGAGCAGTAGTTAGGGAGGGAGGTATTGACTAAAAGGAAGAATAAGGGAAAATTGGGGGATGGTAATATGCTTTATATCGACAATAATGGCTATTATGCTGATGTATACATATGTCAAGGCAGATTGAATAGTACACTTGAAAGGCATGTGAATTATATCTAAGAGGAGTTAATTAAAGTTTGTATTTTTACATAAAGGGTTTTTAGAGGCTTTTAATGATCAGTGTTAATTATTTTTTTATCAATTAGATTGTCTCTCCAAAATTCATGTGATGAATCCTAACTCAGTATCTTGGAAAGTGGCTATTTATAAATAAGGTCATTATGTGATAGATAAGTGCGATAAGATAGATAAGCTTAAATGAGGTTTTGCTGGTGTAGGGTGACCTCCTAGTCCAATATAATATATCTTTATAAAAAAGGAAAAGTTTGGGTACAGAGAAATGCATAAGGAGAAAACAACATGAAGAAGAAGACAGGGATCAAGAATGCACTTGTTAACCCAAGGAATGCCCAAGATGGCGAGCCAATAAGGCATTGGAGAGAGACTTGAAACAATTTCTTCTTTACAGTCTTTAGAAATAACCAGCTCTGCTAGCCTCTCAGACTTCACATTGTGAGCCATTATGTTTGTATTAATAAGCTACCCTGTTTGTGGTACTGTCAACAGCCCTTGAAAACAATTGCATCTCCCTTGAGCTTAGTCCTTGGTCTTGCTAATTGTTAAATGCAACCAAAGTTTTTTGAACCCCATTAAAGTACTTTATATTATTTCAAGCCAAGTGGGTGGGGGGAGCACAAGAAATAAGAATTCCATTCCTTGGGGAAAGAAATATGAAGAAAAGAGGAAGAAATTTTACTGATTTCAGTTCCACTAGACATTCTGAGATTATGTCCTTGTAAACCAAAATTATATAAGATAGCCATAAAAAAGACTCAAAATACTCATTTACTGGGTGCAGTTGATCTAATAGTAGATCAATACATTTCTGTTTCCATTTAAGAAATCTACTTGAGAAGTGAATTAAGATTAGAAGATGAATGGGTGCATATAAAGTGATTTGGAAAAGGGATATTTTTTAAAAGTACTGAGAGCAGAAAGAGTCACCTCACTCCACCACAGATATATTGCTGTCATGAGTCCAGACTCCCATTCCCTAGGACAACACCACACACATACTGACAGAAACTACTTATTGTAAATACTTTCATTCAGCAAACATTAATGGAGAGCTTTGTAGATGCCAAGCTGTGTTTAATGCTTGAAATTCTCCGCTGAGAAAGAACCAATTCCTGGCTTCAAGGACAGTGATATAAGCAATGCTGTGAAGGACAGCATGAGACTGCTATGAGAACTGAGAGAAGGGCCGTCTCAACCAGCTTTGGAGAATTGGCAGTTTTCTACGTTAATAGGATGGAAAGTGGGTATGTCCAGGAGAACATATTGCTTCAGGTGGCAGTAATAGGTTCTGCAAAGGTCTGAATGCAAAAATAGAGCAGATGCATTAATTTTTAAAATAATTTATATATATATATTTATATATACATTTCACATTATTATGATCCCTGAGGGTCACCCACCACCTCCCCTCCCTGGCCACTCCAGCTGGTCCCCTCCCACAGTTGTGTACTTTCATTTGGTTGTCCATATATTAGTGAAACCATTTGGTTTCTGTCTTTTTCCTTCTGATTTGTTTCTGCCAGTATGATTTCTTCTAGGTACATCCATGTTACCAAAGAATCATCAACTTTGTCATTTTTTTATTGATGCATAATATTCCATTGTGTATATATACTACATCTTTTTCATCCACTCATCTGTTCTGGGGCATTTGGGTTATTTCCACATCCTTGCAGTTATAAATAGTGCTGCAATAAGCATCCAAGCACAGGTGCCCTTTTGTACTCATATTGAGGTCTCCTTTGGGTAGATTCCCACAAGAGCAATTGCTGGGTCAAATGGTAGTTCCATTTTTTATTAGTTTGAGGGTCCTCCATACTGCTTTCCATAATGACTGAACCAGTTTACATTCCTAACAGCAGTGTAAAAGTGTTCCTTTCTCTCCACATCCACGCCAGCACTTGTTGTTGTCTGTTTTTTGGATGTGGGCCATTCTTATAGGTGCAACGTGGTATCTCATTGTGGTTTTGATTTGCATTTCCCTTACTGCTAATGACATTCTTCAAAGATATAGAACAAAAATTACAGAAATTCATATGGAATAACAAAAAATTATCAAAAACTTCCTGACCAGAAAAAGAGAGAATGAAGGAATTACTATTCCAGACTTCAAACTATACTACAAAGCCATAGTAATTAAAACAGTTTGGTACTGGTATAAAAACAGACAATCAGACCAATGTAACAGAACTGAGTCCCCTGAAATAGGGCCACACATATATAGTCAACCAATCTTTGACAAAGGAGTGAAAATCTTACATTGGAACAAGGACAGCCTTTTCAATAAATGGTGTTGGGAAAACTGGACCAAGACATGCAAAAAAATGAACCAAGTTACCTCCCTCATACCATGTACAAAAACCACTCAACATGGATAAAAGACCTGGATGTAAGACCTGAAACTATAAAATACATAGAGGAAAACCTGGGCAAAATCCTACATGAGTTACAATTCAGAAATCCATTTTTGACCACATCTATAGATGGCAAAAAAATGAAGGAAAACATAAGCACCTGGGACTACATCAAACTAAAAAGCTTCTGTACAGCAAAAGAGACAAAAGAAAAAACAAAAAGCATCCCAACCGAGTGGAAAAAAATTTTCTCCCTCCATACAAGTGATAAGGGTCTGATAACAAAGAACACAAAGAACTCACACAACAAAAACACAGCCAAAAAACCCAGTTAAGAAATGAGGAGAGGATCTAAAAAGACACTTCTCCTAAGAGGAAGTCCAAACGTCCATCAGGCACATGAAAAAAGCAGATGCATTAAACCTGTGGTTCATTTTGGGTGAAACAGGAGTACAAGATAGTAAGTTTAGTAACAAAGTTAGCAGTAGGAAGGAGCTCACAATGGTAGGGCTTGGATGCAATATTGGGATATTGGAGACTTGTCAATGTTGTCATTCCCAGGAGTATAAAGATCCCATGGAAGCTGAAAATGAGAGTGACTTGTGACCAAGACTGAGTAAATCATCTGAGAAGAATTCCCTCAGGAAGAAGGAGACAAACCAAAAGTCAGAGATAAATTATGAATTGGCAGTGAGAGGAGAGATAAGAGGCATTGAAGCAAGAGATAAGATTGGTAGAAGCCACAGTTTTCTTGGGGGACAAAGTGAAGAGTGTAGGGGTCTCAAACATGGAACCAGCATCTGCAAAGTCTCTAGAACTAGGGTGTACTATTAATAATCAAAAGTTGATTATTTCGTGATTTATAATGAATAACCATTTTTCAAAGTGGGTGATTTTGTGATCAATATATAAGAATGCTCATTCTCCCCCAAACTAATCTATATCCCATTGGAATACTAATAAAACTTTACTGACAAACTTATTCTAAAACATATATGGAAATATGAAGAATTTTTTAAGGTACAATTCAGAAATCCCTTTCTGGAATCATCTGCAGAAGGCAAAAAATTGAAGGAAAACATAAACAGATGGGACTTCATCAAACTAAAAAGCTTCTGTACTGCAAAAGAGACAACAGAAAAAACTAAAAGAAGCCCAACTAAATGGGAAGAAATTTTCACCCTCCACAAGAGTGATAAGGGGTTAATAACACAGGTCTACAAGGAACTCACACAACTAAACAAAAACAAAACAAGATGCCCAATCAAAAAATGGGAAGAAGAACTAAAAAGACACTTCTCCAAAGAGGAAATACAAATAACCAACAGGCACATGAAAAATTGCTCAATGTCACTAGCAATCAGAGAAATGCAAATCAAAACCACAATGAGATACCACCTTACACCAGTAAGAATGGCCCACATTAAAAAACAGGCAACAACAAGTGCTGGCATGGATGTGGAGACAAAGGAACACTCTTACACTGCTGGTAAACTCATCCAGTCACTATGGAAAGCAGTATGGAGAACCCTCAAACTAATGAAAATGGAATTACCATTTGAGCCAGCAGTCGCACTTCTGGGAATCGAGACCTCAATGTGAGTACAAAAGGACACCTGTGCTCGGATGTTTATTGCAGCACTATTTATAATTGCAAGGACATGGAAACAACCCAAATGGCCCAGAACAGATGAGTGGATGAAACCGATGTGGTATATATACACAATGGAGTATTACTCATCAATTAAAAATGACAAATTTGATGAATTTATGGACACCTGGATGTACCTAGAAGAAATCTTTCTAGCAGAAACGAGCCAGATAGAAAGGGACAGAAACCAAATGGTTTCACTACTATATGATCAACCAAATGAAACTACACAAGGGGAGAGTGGGGACCAGCTGGAGTGGGCGGGGAGGGGAGGTGGTGGGTGACCCCCAGGGACTGAAATTATGTGAAATATATATAAATAAATTATTTTTTAAAAAGTTAATCTTAACTGTTATAATATGAAGGAAAATATATTCTGTTTGTAATTTTAAAAAAGTCAAAGAAATATCTAAAATGAAGGGATTTATACCACCTGATTTCAGGACTTAACAGTCCTGAGTGTTATCAACACAAGGAAAGGCAAGTGGACCAATATATCACAATAATCGAAAGGTCTTTGAAAATATAAATGCTCAATTGATTTTTGGCCAAGTCATCAAGTTAATTCAAAGGAGAGTGGGAGGTCTTTTTAACAGATGTTACATGAACAGTTGAATATTATATTGGAAAATATAATAAAGGACTCATATCCAATATATAAATATACCAAGAAGTAACAAATTTATTATAACAATGTAAATTATCCAATAAAAATGAACAGAGACTTGTAAAGACACTTAAAGATTTAATAAAGAGCAGCATGCAATTATTAGCATTCGGGAAATTTTACATTAAAAGTACATAGGATAGTATTTGACTGTGACTAGTGATGTGATAAAGGAAGTGATAAAGGACTAGTGATAAAGGAAGACAATATTATATATAGAGAGATAGATGTATATGTTATATCATTGTCTACCCCAAGATTCTCCCACCTGTGAACCATCTTAATCTCTTGTGCCCACCCCTCCCCCGATTTTACCCTCCTCCCCGTCTCTTGCTCTATGCTCAAATTCTGTTGTCAGTTTTAAATTTTTCTTGTCCATTTGTTTGTTTGTTTTCCCTATATCTTATATCCCTCATATAAGTGGTATCATACATTATTTCTCTTTTTCTTTTTGGCTTATGTCTGCTAACATGATACCTTCTAGATCCATCCATGTTGCTGCAAATAACATGTTTGTCTTTTGAATGATGAAGAATATTCCATTATGTACATATACCATAACTTTCAAGGACAGACAATTTTAAAGGATGGCAAGAGTATGGGGCAACTGGGACTCTCACCTATAGCTGGTGAGAGTGTAAATTTCACAATTTACTATACTGGATATATTTGACCTATCGGTTTCCTTTTATATTTTTTAAGTTTTATTAATTACACATATATATATTTACATCATTGTATACCCTGAGTTTGTCCCATGTCATCCATGAACCATCATCCTGATCTTTTGGGCTCATCCCTCCCCATATTTCCCCCACTCCCCCAACTTTGTTGTATGCTTCAGTTCTATTGTCGTCAGTTTGTTAGTTTTAACTTTTTCTTGTCCTTTTGTTTTCCTTATATACCACATAGAAGTGAGATCATTGGGTATTTCTCTTTTTCTTTCTGACTTATTTCAGCTAGCATGATTTATTCTAGTTCCATCCATGTTGCCACAAATGACATAATAATCTATTAGTAAGAAAGATACCTTACAATCTCTCCCTGATTATGGATTTGTGACTTTTTTGTAATTATGTCAACTTTTACTTTATGTATTTTGAGATTATTTGATTACAGATTCAGAACATATTTTGTACCCCATTTACTCCTTAATGTCTTTCACTTCCATTTTTCCCTCTTGTCCCTTTGTTACATTCTGGATAATTTCCCCCATATGCTCATTCTCTCTTTCACTGAATCTAGTTTAGTTTTAACTTCCCAATTGAGATTTTTTTTTTAATCTTAGTGACTGTTTTCATTTCTTAACGTTCTGGTCCTTACTGTTTTTTTTTTTTTTTTCAACTATTAGCAGCTTATTTTTTAGTACTCCAGTGTTAGTATTTTTATTTCATCTTACTTTATTTCTTTTAAGTATAATTTTATGAAGTGTTATGTTGGCTCCAAATTTGTGGGCAAGCAGATAATTTTCCTATTATCACAACTTCTCATGGTAATTCATTTGCTCAACTCTGTTTTATTTGTCTCCCGTAGTAAATCCAACTTTAGCAGAATTTGTTCACCTTTCCTTTATGTTTAGGCTTGGGAAGAGAGAACTATGGCCACTGTTATAAAAATGTTGCTTCAGAATGGTTTTTAATTTATTGCCACTTGAGCACTGAGATTTTAATAATCTTGAACTAATTTTATTTTGGGGTTCTCAACTGGGGCTCTGATGAGAACCCCAATATATCAAAAGCATGGGCTCTATCTCCTGGCTGACTTTCTCTCCACCTCCCCTACCTGGACAGAGAGCAAGTTCCCCATCACAGATGGCTGTGACATGTTCTGTGAAATTAAGTTCCTATGTGGAGGAGGCTGGAAGAAGAGCTAAGAAGATAAATACCGAATGGTCTCATTATATGTCGTATGTAGAGAAACCAAGTGAAAAGATAAGAAAAAGTTAAAACTAGCAAGCAGATAACAGAACTGAAACCTGCAGCAAGGGGGTGGGGAAGGATGACAAAGTTAGGGAAAGGATAAACACAATGGATCATGGTGATGGTTCAGGGGTGATATGGTAGTAGGAGAATTATGTGGTCTACAACAATGTGAGAAAAAAAACTATATATAAAATCATTAAAAAAAAAAGAGTTGGTCTAGAAAGCTATGTGTGACTCTAATGTTCTTGATCATCTCTGCTGTCTCACCTTTGTAACATTTTTCTTTTTTTATAACAGTTTTATACACATACACACATATCACATCGTTGTATTCCCCAGTGCTCCACCACCTTCTCACCCATGGACCATTGTTGTGATTCTCCGTGCCCCTCTCCCTCCCACCTCCTACCTCCCTCTGTGTGCTTTAGTTTGCTTGTTAGCTTGTTTTGACTTTTTTCTCTTGGCTTTTGTTTGTTTTCCCTATATCCCACTTATATATAAGTGAAACCATCTGGTTTCTGTCTTTTTTGTTCTGACTTATTTCTGCTAATATGATTCCTTCTAGATTCATCCATGTTATCTCAAATGCTTAAAACTTGTCATTTTTAATTGATGAATAATATTCCATTGTGTAAATAATACCATTTTCGAAACTTACTCATATCCAGTGTCTCATTTCATTCAACGGTCTTTAAGTGTCAAGCCTTCACCCTCAAATTCCTGAGAAGTAGCTGAACAACAGAGGCTTGTATAAACCTCTCTTTTCAGTGCTGCATCTTTCCTGACTCATGGCGAGCCAGATGTCTGCCTCACTCCTGTAGGCTCCCCCCAGCCTTGGGCTGGACTGGCCTTCATGCTTTGTGAGAAAGGAAAGCAGCTCCATCTTGGTGACTAATCATGGTTGCTTGATCCCAGCCGCAGTGGGAGCTCAGACATTGTCAAAACTTTAACTCAACCTTTACATACTGCTGAGAGAAAAAAGTTTGAAATTCAGTCTGGCAAAGAGAACAGTGAAATTTGCAGGTTGAGATGTAAGCTGTTGCCCTAACCCTGGGGAGAGATGCTGTTGCTATTCACACTTGAACACTTTGCAAAGATGTGGGGAGAAAATAGCAAAACACACATGCACACGTGCACACATGCATACACACACACACACACACACTGTGGGTGATAAATAGAAGCAGAACCTGAATTTCTAAGGGAAGAGGAAACCAAGCTGATAGCGACTGTGGCTAATATGCCTTTGTTTATGAGTGTGAATAGCAAACTGTTTTCCAAATACAGCCTGGCTGTACTTTCCATCGTTATCTTTTATTTTCTAGGCTGGTTGTAACAAATTATCATAAACCAAATAACTCAAAACAACATAAATTTACTTTTTCACATGTTTCTTTCTGGGAGCTGTGAGGAAGGATGTTCTCTGCCCCCCTTCCAGCTCATGGTGCTGGCTGGCAATCCTTGGAGTTCCTTGACTTGTAGCACAAGTTGACTCCAAACTCTGCCTCTGACATCTCTTGAGTTTCTTCCCTGTTATCTCTCTGCCTTTGTGTCTATTCTTCAGAAAGAGTACCAGTCACTGAATTTAGGGACCATCAGTTCAGTGGCTAATTACACCAGCCAAGATCCTCTGAAATCAAATCACATTCTGAGATTCTACAAGAAGATGAATTTTGGGCCATGCTCTTGAATCCAGTAACCCTCTTGAATTTGGACCACCCTGAGATTGCTTCGACCAGTAACGTGATAGATTTGATTTTATGCTCATTTCAAGTTAATTTCTGCTTCCTGCTTTCTGAGTGTTGGGTCTTGCACATTGACTCCTGGACTCCACAATCAGGCTGTGGGGAGTTTACACCATGGAGAGAGAGCATGCAGGGTGCTTGGGCTCAGGCAGGGTCCCAAGGTCCTCAATCACTGACTGTCAGTCATAATAGTGAGCTGTCTAGAACCCCAGAAGAGCCTTCATATGACAATGCCATCTGACCACAGCTGGTGGAGTTAGCTTCCATTTCTAAGTGTACTGAAATGTCCTGACCTTCAGACTTTGGAACTGGTTTTAGTGTTTCATTTTTGTGTATGTGGGTGGGTGGGGGGGTGTCCCTAAATGACTTTTCACTCAAGTGACTCTTGTCATTCAGATTTGAAATATCACCTCCACTATCTTGTCATCCAATCATATAATCCTATGTTCTTTGCATCATCACCTGATATTTTCTTGATTACATGGTTGTGAGCAAGGTTCTTCTTCTGTATAGTCTCCCTTTCTAACATTTTTAACTCTGAACAAGAAAGACCTATTCTATCATCTTCACTGCCACGTTCCTATCAGTGTCTGACTCTACCAGTACCTGACTCTAAATAGTACCTAATGTAGTTGGCTTTCAAAATCATCTAGATCCATTATTTTAATTAAACAATCTTTGACTGAATTAATAAATGATAACATTTGCTTTAAAATTGGAAGAGTGTGGGGGGGCTAAGAAGATAGAGGTTCATCTGAGCTGTAACATTTATTCATGTCCTTTGGCAAGTTACTTAACTTTTCTGAGCACAGTTTTGTCATCGATAAAGTGGAGATAGAAATACTCATCTATGTCAGGAAGCTGGATTATGCAATATCATGGCCTGAGTCCCCCCATGAATTAAGTCTTTCAATCCTAATGTCAGAAAAAAAATAAAATGGGGAGGGAAACTGAAAGCAAAGTTATGGTATAAAGACCAAAGAAAGGATAAGTCAGAGAAAGCATGTAATACTTGTCACACATGGAAGATCTTAGGTGAGGTTTTGCAGAGACTAAACATTTCCCAACTGGTAGCTGACTAAACAATTCTCAAGTGGTAGATGTTGTTACCGTATCATTGTGATTTTATCATCATCATCATCATCATCATCACCACCATCATCATTGTCACTCTCATTCTCATCATCATCCTCATCATCACTATCATCATCCTTATCACCACCACCATCATCATCACCATCAACACAACCACTGTCATCACCAACAGTGTCATCACCACTGTCATCATCATCATCATCGTCATCATCATCATCATCCTCTGAGCTACTATGTTCTGTTCTCTGTACCTGGAACTTCCCCCCTCCCACAGTCTCATCTGCTCTCTCTCTCCCAAGGGCTTCTAAGTATTCTTCCTTGTGCACTTGTCTTCTCAGAAAGCTGGAACTACCTTCAAAGACAAGTTAATCAGATTTGACAACCCTTGGAAAAAAATGAATATTTGAATGAGTTGTAGTGACGCAGAATTCAAAGCACATCCAAATTTTGAACTTCTGCAGAGGTTTCTAAGCTCTGTGAATCCCCCAGCTCAGATGATAAATGGTACACTGAAATATTGCACAAGACACGAGCATGG
This sequence comes from Uropsilus gracilis, assembly GCA_004024945.1. Classification (NCBI taxonomy): domain Eukaryota; kingdom Metazoa; phylum Chordata; class Mammalia; order Eulipotyphla; family Talpidae; genus Uropsilus; species Uropsilus gracilis. Next base: position 1,614 of record PVHY01013543.1, on the reverse strand, counting down.
AGCACAAACTCGGGAAGGTGGCCGTATTTTGTGTGTAATCATATTCTCATTTTTCTCCCTTGTTTTGAAGCAGTAATGCCAAGTTCCAAAAAGACTTATGTGTCCATAAGTCAAGCACCTTGCAACATGGCTACAATCACTCTGGCGTTTCTTGGTTTCTTGCCCTGCCTCTGGAATAGGTCCCATTTATCTGCAGCTTTCATGCTACAAAGTTAGCTACTCCCTTTACTGCTTTGCATTTCTGTCATTTAGACAGCAGCAAGACCATCATCTATAGATGCATTTTATCAAAATGATCGTGCAAGGGCTGCAAGGGGTGGGAGTAGAGGGCTTGCTTCCCTTTAACTAATCTTCAGGTCATTTACTACCAGAGTACCAGCCCCTAATGTTTTCATCTGGGCCATTTTGGTTACCTTTCTCCCAGCAGATGAACATGACAGGGCCCATCCTCACCCTTGATCCCCAGTGATATCCAGGGGCCCGTCATCTGTTGAAGACATTGCAAGTCAGCAGATATAGCCCCCTTTAAAGCTGTTCTAGCCTATGGGTGCAGGAAACACCATCAGCCCATGCTTTTTCTAAATCCTTTAAATGCCTCTGGCATTTTGACAAATTGGCACTGAGCATTAGACTCAGCAACTGGGAGCAATCTGTTTCACAGACCTAGAGAAACAGCTGTAAAACTCTGGTTAAAAAAAAACCAAAACAAAACTGTTCTGTTGTGTTCACATACCTTTTTGATAGAGAATCAAACTAGTGAAGTAGAAGAGGTATGGTCTTTCAGCTAGGGCTCTCTAGCTGGGAAGTGTGATGCTGACCCATCTACTCATGGTTTGGAAGGATTTAACCATATCCTAGCTGTAAAATCGAGTAATAAGTATAGTACTTGCTAAGTTACTGCAGTGTTGAGAGATAAAGCTTTTGAAGTGCCTGGTAGAAATTTGGTGCCATATAAGTGGCTTCTAGTAGTGAGGTAATGAGGTTTATAGTGAGTAGTAAGGTTGTAGTTGCAGAAGTAGGGTAATTATCTTAGTAGCAATTGTTCTAATAACAATAGTAAATTGATGAAATTACCGAGCTGGGGAACCTGACTGGACCACTGGTAGAATTAATAGAATCAGAGGTAAATTGAGAATCATGAGGCCTGATTATATATCTTAGAGCACCTCAAAATTTTGTGAATCAGTGCAGAATAATAAAAAATTGAACAACTTTCTGGTTCTCTCCAAATCTTCATTTCAACGACATTCTCTTGCCTGCAGTAATAAATAAATGGAATGGTAGATGTTTCTTCCCTGTTCTCTGTGATTTAAGTGTAAATAAAAATAATAGCAGCACATGCTAACCTAAATTGAGCATGTGTCATATATCAGGCACATTTCAATTGGTTTCATTAAATCCCCCCCCTTTTTTATTTATCTGGTTTCCAAAAATAATCACTACCATTTTACATCTACCATACAATGAAGAAAGACCTCCAGAACAAGCAGAGATTAATCAGAAGTAGCATAAAAGTAGTCAACACTTTTTCTACTTTCATTAATAACTTCAGCAGTATTCATAGCTCTCCCTTTTAAGTCCAGCTATCTTCTCAGGGGAAAATATTAGATTATC
>PVHY01013542.1:0-41039 GCA_004024945.1 Uropsilus gracilis | reverse complement strand
CATAGTTGTGTGCTTCAGTTTGGTGCTTAGCTTGTTTTGTCTTTTCCTCATGGCTTTTGTTTACTTTTTTTCATTATGTCCCATATATTAGTGAAACCATTTGACTTCTGTCTTTCTCTTTTTGACTTGCTTCTGCTAGTATGATTCCTTCTAAGTACATCCATGTTGTCATAAAGTCGTCCAATTTGTCATTCTTAATTGATGAGTAATATTTCATCGTGTATATTACCACATTTTTTTCAACCAGTCGTCTGTTTTGGAGCACTTAGGTTGCTTCCATGTCCTTGCAATTATAAATAGTGCTGTGGTAAACATCCGAGCACAGGTGTCCCTTTGTACCCACATTGAGGTCTCTTTTGGGTAGATTCCCAAGAGAGCAATTGCTGGGTCAAATGGTAGTTCCATTTTCATTAACTTGAGGGTCCTCCACACAGCTTTCCATGGAGGTTGGACCAGTTTACATTCCCACCAGCAGTGTAAGAGTGTTCCTTTTTCTCCACATCCTCGCCAGCTCTTGCTTCTTACTTGCAGATGACGACCACTGGATCGTCGACACGGATTACGACACCTATGCGGTGCAGTACTCCTGCCGCCTCCAAAACCTAGATGGCACCTGTGCCGACAGCTACTCCTTCATATTCTCCCGTGACCCTAACGGCCTGCCTCCTGCGGCTCAGAGGATTGTTCGTCGGAGGCAGGAGGAGCTGTGCCTGGCTAGGCAGTACAGGCTGATCGTTCACAACGGTGAGTGGCCTGCGGGCAGGGCTGTGGGGCCGGTAGGCACGTGCCAGTTAGGTGCGTTTCATGCACTTGGAAGAGAAAATGGAGTGTCAGCCCCATCCTCAATCTTGGTCCTTCTTGATCAAATCTTTCGCTGGTTTTATCTTGAGGTTGACGCAGAAGAGAGGACAAAGGGCACTTTGAATTAAATGAAACAGCGGAGACCCTCTGTGCCCTTTTCCCTGCTCCCTGAATCCCTGTCTGAGGCACCATGATTTCGCATGTGGTTGCACTAACCAAGCCACAGTTTTGACTGAGTTAATGTTTTTTGGTGGTGGAGTGGCTCCGGCAAACAGCTGGACAGCCAGTGGGGAGGGGGGGAGGCGGAGGAGAGGAGTAGGGAGGAAGATCCCTTAACAACATAACAAGGGAAAGAGTGAAGGATTTCAGCAAAGTTCTTTTGCTAGTATGGAATGAAATAACCATTAAATTGTCTACCTGGTTTTCCTCACATTTTTTGACATCCCCCTGTCTGGCCTTTTTATAAGTATTATCCTTTTATTTTTGATATAAAAATGAGAACATTCTAGAGGTAAGTGCACAGTCTATTTTGAATTGATTTTTACTATCATGGGAAAGTGATGCTTAAATGCAGAAAAAAAATTTAAATGTAGAAACTTTTCTGTTAGTCATCTAACCAGCTGACCCATACTGCCACAGACAAACGTGAACCCAGACCAAAAACATGAATCAATGAGACTTTAATGACCTTCCCTGGGGCCACCTAAATGAAGGGCCGTGGAGGATTCTGGCAGGGCCAGAAGACAGCCTGGACCCTTTCTTTAACTGTATTATCCATTTTAATCCTCAGGATTTTCTTATGATGTAGATTCTCTTAGTTCCCACATTCTGCAGGTAAGAAATTGAGACTAAGTAAGACTCTGAACGTTGGCCAAGATCTTCAATAGGTAGCTGGGTAGATGCAAACTGATGGTTTTTCGGTTTTGTGGTTTTCTATGTGTGACTCTGAAGCCCCTGGTGGCAACACCAGGTGACACATGACACATGTGAACATGGTGAACATTGTAGAGTGGCTGAGGTCCTCCTCCAACTGACTGCAATAGAATCCTTTAAAATGCAAAGAGGCGAATGTAAGACAAGAAAGAAAAACACTTTCTCTCTCTCACACACACACACACACACACAAACACACACACACAAACACACAGGATTCTATTTTCTCAGTCCTCAGGGGCCCAGAGAAATCTGGTCTAGCAGGTTTTAGGAAACAGCCTCAAGTTTATGAATTACACTCATATCAACCTGTAGCCCTAGGAGATTTGGACAGTTGAGGCCAAAGACCATCCTGACCCCCATAATCTGTAGTAAACAGTGGGTCCCTCCTATACTGTGAATGGCTTTGTTTTCTCTATTTCAGGTTACTGCAACAGCAGACCGGAGAAAAGTCTTTTGTAGCAACATCAAGGATGTCAAGTTTCATTTGAAAACTTCCCACTCACTCTCAGCTGTCAACTTTATTTATCTTCATTGACTTTGACTCTCTCCTCTTCTCCCCTCAGCAAACATAAAACCTTCTGTACACATAAAAATTTATGTATGTGCGATTAAGTGGACCTGTTTGCACTCAAATGTGTATCTTGACTAGATTCTAAGGAATCATTTGAGGCCTAGAACTCCAGACTTTGATTTATTAAAATACGGTCACCTGTTTCCTATGCTTTGGGTCTTTATTTGTGTTCAAGTGTGTGTCAGAGTCAGAAGTTCTGCCGATGGGGAGGGTGCACTTTGATGTGCCAGGAAACTTTCTTCCCTCCCCCTCTTCATGACCTTTAGCCTCTTCTAGTGCCTAATCTCCATTGTCAATGACTGTGACTTTTCCCAACTTCCTGAAAAAAGGAGTTTCCCATTAACCCAGGAAGGTTTAATTGCTGACAGGTGAGTGAGTGTATACTGGGCCAGCCTGCCATAGGCGGTGAGGTACGCAGGATGTGAGGTCACCTACAACTGGTTCAAGAGGTTGTGACACATGCTCTGTGTGAGGCATAGGCAAGGACACCCCCGAGTCCTTGGTTGTTTCTGGCACTTACTTGCTTCTTATTCCAGATGTGATCAAAATGTTGAAGAAGAGTGGTCTTGGGCTTTCCGGGGGCCTTGGGTCATAGGGCCCTGGAATTCATATCTAGAGAAAGACCACCGTGACCCCTGCGCCTTGACTCTGTAGAAAAATGGATGGGTGGGCAGGTGGAGGGGAGTGTCTGGTAGCTGGGTGTGGGGCAGAACACCTGAGTCTTGAAACATCAGTAACTCGTGTGGACACTATTGTATAATCATATGCAAATCCATTTGCATCATTTTTCTAGGAGTTCCCAGATGCCTCGATTTCTCCTCTTGAAACAGAATCAGGTTTTGGTGCCAGAGAGTTTTGAATTTTAAGTCAGAATCCAGTTCATATAAATAAAAGCTACATGACTTGGCAACTTCTCAGAGCCAACACTTGACTGGTAGGATGCAGTAAGGGTTCAGCTGGAGCACTTAGAAGCCCTGTAAGTCTGGCAGATCAGGGCTGACATCTATGTGGGGAAGGGGGAGGTCATACCTCTCGCCGGAGTGTACAGATCTCAGTCTGGGCACTGCCATATCAAGAACCCAAAGGAGACTCCTGGGCCACCTAATGTGCTTTGATTCCCACTCAAAGAGGGTCAAGCCAGTGACCAGGTACAGGGGTGTCACCTACCATCACATAGAACAGTGACCTGGAGAGTCCAGCTCTCTGGTTTCAGGAGGAGCACTCCAGAGATCCCTAAATTAGCTGCACATCACTTCAAATTACAGCTTCCATTTATCAAATCTATTAACTAAAGATGAACAAAAGCTCCCTGTTCTCTTATTCTCCAGCTGGCTCTTCATAAATCTTAGTGTAGGAAGAAGTCACTCAAGAAATTCCACAAGCATCCTTGTCACCTACTGGCTCTAATTTTACTTGGTAACAAGGGTTTGTTGAGCACCTACTATGTGCCAGGCACTGAGCTGATACTTTCTAGTTATTGGTCCAACCTTCAGTGCATGTCTCTGGCTTCTCTTTAGCTCTGGTTTTTCTCCCCTCCCTTTTCTCTCAGGGATCTTTCATAAACTCTCAACCTATAAAGACTAATAACTCCCAACACAGTGGCTTCAAGTCCAAGCTCTACAGCCCTGCAAACTGCCTGCTCTCTATTTAAGTCCCACAAGATTTCAAACTTATCTGCCCCGAATGTAACTCTTGGCTCTCCCGCCTCTATTTGCCCTCATTTCCCCACATCTATTGCCTGCCCCACCATTTACTAAGACAAGGTTAACAATCTAGAAGTCACCCTCAATTCCTCTACTTCCTTCATATTCTACATCCTGTCCATCTATAAGTAGCATTTGCTTTACCTTTCCAAGATCCTTTCTCATTACCCCAGTGATGCTACCAACATCCTTGTCTCCATCTTCTTTTTCTAATTCAGCAGCCTTTTCACTGGTCTCCATTTTTATGGAGACCTCTTTTATGGAACTTCTCAAAGTTCATTCTTCATAATATTTAAAGATAAACAAACCATCCGTCTCCAGTCACAACCTCCTGTGACTGTCCACTGAATTTAGAATAAATTCCCTGTGGTGGCCTCCACGGGGCCTAACTAACTCTAACATTCCTGATTTCAACAACTCCCAGTAGGGCACCCATCTGCCCCAGCACTAAGGGCAGTGCCTAGTGTAGAAAAAGCTTTGTCCACATTTGTTTTGCCTTGCTGGCACCATCTGTCCCACAAGTACACTGATCCTTGTGCCAGCATCTACTGGTCTTTTAACCCTCTTCTGGTTTCATGTGGCTGGTTCTTGTGGTTGATCTTTTGGTTGAACTATCACTCATCAGAAAGCTCTTCCCAGGCCCTTCCCGCTGCATCTAAATTGTTACCACTACTTTTTTCATGATGCAAAAGTATCTATACTTCTGTTTAGTATTTCTTCCCAAACTAGTAGGTAACTGAGCTCCAAGAGGACAGGGGCCATGGCTGTTGACTCTCTGCTGTATTCCCAGCACCCCAGTGCAAGCTGAAGGGGCATCTGATGGATGATGATAGGGATCACTGATCAATGAGGGATCAATCGTGCACTCACTCTTAAGCATGTTGGAGTCACCTTGTTTTCTCCCTGATCTTCTGACATTGATTCTCCTAAACAGTTCATAACATTTCATAAAAATGAAAAAAGAGAAATGGTCTTTAATTGTTCCATGGAACTTCCTCCAATGTTCTTGATATCAGAATGATCAGGAGGCCTTGTAAGTCCAGGGTGGGGAATCTCAAGTAGCCAAGAAACTCTCGAGGGTAATCTGGATTTCCGAGCAGTTCTAAAACTCCAGAAACCAGCATAGTGTGGCTTTATATTTAGGAAATGTAATTGCTGAACAGTTATAAATAAAAATTTATTAAGTTTAATCATATACAAACACACTGAAAAAGTTCATATTTAAAGGAACCTATTGCACATCTTTTTCTAAAAGACAAAAATGGTTATTCTGAATGATCACCCCTTAATTTACTGGGATGTAAATATACAGTTGCAGAGGTTACATTTTCTTAAAGCAGGGCACACTGATGTGATGGTCCTGGAGATTAAGTCCGTTTGAAGACGTCTATACATGGTCTGGCAGAGAATGACAAACTTTGCCTACACGGAAAAATTAATTAGCTGGAAATTATAGATAAATCATTTCTTCTTACAGACGTATCTGTAAACATGGCTGCCTGTTCTTGGAACAAGAAGCAGTGAAAAAATCTCCTCCATTCATTCCTAAACAGTGACATGTTGTAGAGGATGGGGTTGAGGGCTGAGTTGGCAAACGTGAAGGCCACCACCCAGAAGAAGAGGGATGGCCAGATGACCAGGTCTTGCTTGAAGTTTTGGATCAAGATGAGAAGGATTGTGATGATGATGGGGCTCCACATGATGAAGAAGGAAACCATGAGGAGGAAGAGGGTGCGGAAGAGACGGAAGTCTTGTTGGGACACACGGATCTGATGACTCTCTGAGTAAGCCATGTTCACTGTTAGTCTTCTCCTGGATGCCTGTGTGATCTGCAAGAACACAAAAAAATCAGATCATGACTTACTTCAGGAGGTTGGGGTTTTTGATTTAGGAGAAATAGTGTCCCAGAATTGGAATTATCCCTCGCTGCTGTCCTGGGGCTACTTGGCACTGAAACTCTGTGTGAAAGAGCATCATTCTCAATGGTCTTGCACCCGGATCGTTCTTAGAATGCACTTAGAAATGGGTCAGCTGAGCTGACCTCCTGAAAAATAAGACAGCAAACCAACCACATCGTAGACAGGGTTGATGAGGGGAAGGGAACAGCTTGAACTAGATGACCTGTAAGATCCATGGACTTAGATGAACTTTAACCTGGATGTGTGCCCCTCCCCATTTATATGTTTCAACCGAACTCCCAAATAATGGTATTAGGAGGTGGAGGTGATCAGGTCCCAGGGAGGTGTATCTTGTCACCCTCAGCAGGTTAATAATGATGGTTGTAGGTAGAAAAGCCTGGGGGCACTCACCTGCACCTAGTAATTTCCCATGGGCTTTCCCCCTTTTAAGACTACACAACAGGACCCCCACCCCTTAAGGTTCTTACGTTGCAATATGAGCTTCAGCCGTGGCCACAGGGAAACTTTGAGAAAGTGTAGGTTTACTAAAATTTCTGGAAATTACACAGTATGTCTGGACCACAGTGAGAGCACCAGTGGGGGAGCAGGAAGAGCAAAGGAGAGACTTTGGGGTTCTGCTTTCACTGGTGCTGAGGAAGTAGGTCTAGAATTTCTGGACCTATGCTTTATTGGTGCATTCCAATTATAAACATAGGAACTTAAAGAGAGGCGAGAGAATGGAAGGAAAAAGAGAAAAGCCAAGTTAGCTCAGGTGACCAGTTCTCTAAATTAGCCAGGTCTGTGAACAAAGGAGACTCAGTTGGGGTAGGTGGGCTGCTGCTTCTCTAGTTGTGTGGCTGGCAATGTGTTTGAATTATCTCTCTGCTACAGCTGCAAAGAAAAGTCAGCTCTGGGAGCTTATAGTACAGAGTGAAGCCTCGGGAATGGGATTAGTGCCCACTAGCGACCACATGAAAGGCAGAAGATGCCGGAGGGCCCCCACTCCTTTTCACTGGCTGGGCACGCAATGAAGAAGTTGTCAGTCTGCTCCCTGGAAGAGGCTTTTACAGAAGTGGTCCTCTACCATATATGTCCTACATCCGCAACTGTGAGAGTAAATGTCTATTGTTTCTAAGTCACCCAGTCTGTAGCATGTTATGACAGCAGCACAATGGACTAAAACACTTTTCCTGTCATTTCTTTCTTTCTTTTATTTTTTTTGAGACCAGGTCTCGCTATTTTTGTCCGTGGAACCACAGGCTCACGTTGCCCGGGGTACCACAGACTCAAGCCATCCCCAGCCTCAGTTTCTTAGGTAGCTGGGATTACAGGCGCGTGCCACCATGCCCAGCTATTTTTTGGGACTAGGTCTCGCTATGTTGCCCTGAGCGGAACTCAAACTGCGATCCCTAGCCCCAGCCTAGGGGCTGAAGCTTACAGGCACGTGCCACCATGCCTGGCTTTTTCCTGTTATTTCTTGTTTTGAAAGAGTTCATTCATTTCCAAGAGGCAATATATGCTAAAGGGATAAATTCAAAACAACATGATATCAAGGAGAGGAAATGAAAAATACAGGGCCTCCACCCTCCATGCCCTCCATGCTCACCCCTAGCGATGACCAGAGTGAGCTTTTTCCTGCAATCCTTCTTGCAGGGCTCCACCCCACACACCTCTGGCTCCAACTGCATGGGCATCTGCCCTTTGGCTTTGTGCACAAGTGGGGCCACGCCATGCACTACTCTGAACCTTGCTTCTCTCAACAGTGTGTCTTCATGCTCATTTCTGTCAGCCCAGGCTGAAGGCATCTCATTGCTATCTTATTGGTGGTTCTGCAGGTTCCGTCGGATGTCTGTGTCAGTTTTTCTAAGGCCCTTCTAATGAGTATTTTATCTATTTAGCTTTTTGTGTGTGTGGGGAGCATGCAGGTGCTTATGTGGGGAGCATGCAAGTACTGACTGGAGGTGCTTGTCTCTCTCCTCTATCCCACCCCCAGCTTGTTGGGGAGAAGGTGTGAGGGCAGGTTAGGAAGGGAGTCCTGAGCCCACACATACTGGGCTCCTTCCCTTCCTCAGGGGCTACTGGAGATGACTCCCGGTCTTGCCTGTGACTGAGTTTGGGGTTGTGCTCACTTACTGGGGCAGGTGCTGCCAGGAGTGAGTCCCTAAAGGCAGCTGTGTTGAAGAAGAGCCCCCACCAAAGCCTGATGTGAGGGCAGTTTGGAAATGGTCCCCTAACCAGCAGGGCCTGTTGGCACCACCACATGGTGACCTCTGATCATGGGCAATGGCCAACAGAAGGGGATAACATCTCATGTGGGCAATCATGCCAGCGGTTTGTCCATGAGAGAGAGCGGGGCACTGGCAGAGCAGCCCACCTTTCCCTCCCCCCTCTTCCTCTGCTCCCCTCCCGCTCCTGTCCTGTACCATGGAGAAGGAAAGCTTGCAACTGACCGTGAGATTGACAGATTCAAATAAGCAAGTACACCTGGACTGGAAAGTTCTGGAATCAGTGTCATTAAAGGTTCCCCATCTCAGTAGGATACTGGAGCTACAGATCATTGCTGTGACATTTGCTGGAAAATCAAAATCATTCATATTTATGTTCCCAGCTGAGAGGTAATGAGGTGGGACCAAAAGCCTGGGTTGAAATGGGGACACGGTACCCATTAGCCTGACATGCAATGTTCCAGCCTGCGACCTCTACCCCAAGGAAAAGAGCCGGTTCAGAAAGGCATGTTCCTGGCTATGTGCTTTGTCCTATTTGCCTAGTCTGCCCTGTGCCCTCTGTTCTCCCTGAAGGAACAGGCTGCTGGCCGTATCTTGGGTGCTCATAGGTCTGGATGCTTGAACAGTCACAAACCTCATCGCTAGCTCTGCACTGGCCGCTGTAGGCCCATTCCCGTAAGATTCCTGACTCTCAAGTGGGGAAGTAAGTGGAAGGTAATTAGGATCATTCACAATTTAGGAAAGTTTAACTATAAGATCAGAACAGCTTAATATAGTCTCCTTAGAATACATCTGACTAGCTAATTAAAAGAGGGCTACTTAATTGTTTCATAATTAAATGCAATTGCTTGTTGGCTGCTAGGCACTAGTTTAGGGCCACTGCTTGGTGAAGGAGGCCAGAGCCACAGAAGAGGAGGAAACAGATGCCTTTCTTTCCTGCTTATTCCCCAACAACAAGAGGAATTAGGGTCACTGAGCTTTAAGCAGGGCTCTCTGGGCACCAGGGATAGGTTTATAAAACACATTTGTTTTATAAACTGTCACCTTTACTCTTCACAGCTGCTCTTGGGATTTCTACTATCATTACTTCAGGAGAACCTGGCAGCATTACTTCCCGGGACTCAGAGGTCTCACTTCGGTGTCAGAGTAAGTGGCAAAACTGGCAGTGGGATAATTATTCCCACTTCTGAAAGGAGAAAATTGAAACTCAGAAAATTGGAGTGACTTCCTGAGAAACTGCTAATAAATGGTCAAAGCTCCTGTCTGTGGAAATCGACTCCATTGACCTGAGGATGAGCCCTATGGTGAAAGGCCCCGATGGAGCTACCATCCTCCTTAGTCAGCCCCTCCACCGCTTGCCCCAAGAGGGGTTGTTCAGGGAACAACCCAGCACTTCAGACCCTATGATGGAAGTCACAGGGGCACATCCAGATCTGGAAGCTGCTGCGTAGGATCAGTTAAAGCACGTGTTCGGGTGAAAGCTGGGTCGTCCGAGACTCCCTGGACCAACAGCCTGTTAGAGCAGCCATGGGGCAGGATGGCAGGCAGGTAGGCTGCTGGTACAACCTTTAGCGGGGGCATCACTCTAACCCTAAATGCAGCCCAGTGGGTTCTAAGAGGTGATTCTGGCAGAAGCCTCACCCTTTGTGCTGTCCATTTTGCCCTGCCAAGAAGATGAAGTCCTTGATAGTGTCTTAGGACTCATTTTTGAATAAATCACGTTATGGAAGTTCACACTTTTGAGTCTTCACTATGTACCTGGCCCTGTACATAATACTGGGATTATTGCTTTTAATTCTCCCAACAATTCTGGGACCTGCTTTGATGATCCTCACTTTCCTGGTAAGAAAATAAGGCACAAAGAGGTTAAGGGTCTTGTTCATGGGACCCAGCTAATAGCAGAGCTGGGCTACACGCCTTGGCAGCCCTAGCCCATGCTCTTAATCTTATATCGAGCTCCTTCCCATCCTCTACTATCGCTACTATCTCTATATCAGTGGAAAGCCTTCTGCTCAGCCTTCAGCACTGCACTCTCATGCCAGGAACACGGAGAAGCTTTCTTGGGTAGACTGGCACTTTCTTACCTCACCCCCAGCAGACTGCAGGCTCCCTGGAACTGGACTGCCCTGTGGTTTCAGAGCCCAGCCTTCTGACAGGTGCCTGACAATGACTCTGAGGAAATGTGGAATGAACTGACTCATGGCCCAAGTGAGTATCTGGCAGGTCTTTTTTTAGCGCCAACAAATGCTATTTCCTTCTGTCTATAACTCCCACAACTTGCAGGGACTGAGAAGGAATATAGGTCCATTATAATAAAATGTGACTCCTCCCTAGCTCCCTTCTCCCCATGAGAGGACAAGCCTGGTTAACTTTTATTGAAGGTTTCAAATATCTCTGGCATTGGATAGACTTGTTGAGCTTTTAGATGAAACCAAATGCTCAATTAACTTGTGAAGATTAAGATCTTACTCTAAAAACACACACACAAAAACAACCCTGGGGTATGTTCTGTCATTACCCCATTTGAGGGATGAGAGATGGAGACTCAGGAGGTGAAGTAACTTGCTCAAGGCTTACTGTCCGGTGCAAGGAGCGCACCCTAGGGTCCTGAGTCCTTACCACAGGGTTTGCTGCTGCCAGAGAGGACAGCACTCTTGGGAATGTGGCCCCTGCCTCCTGCATTGGTCCGCTGGCACTTGATAATATGAAAATGTTTGAATCTACTTTCAGATACGCCTAGAGTGTGAGTCTGAGTGGGACTCAGAAATCTTACTCTTTAAAAGTTCCCCCAAGTGATTTCCATGCACTAAAGTATGAGAACTTCTAATCTGCAACAGCAGGTTTGGAGTTTTTACACAAAGCAGTCATTTGTTTTAAAGAGTCTTTTGGAGATTTGCAGACTTGAGACCCACATGAGAACTGGAAGGCTGTGAACCTCTCATTCCTTTGCAGACCAGAACTCTAGGCCAGGATGCTAACAGGTGGGTGCAGGGGGGGAGTTGTCCCTTATTGACAGCTCGGGCCCCTGGGGTTCTTTTGATTGGAATAATGAGACTCTAGCACCCTCTTCCCCGAGGATCCATCTTTTCCTAACATCAGCAAGCAGGCCCCACAGCTGGGAATGAGGGCCAGACATGGAGAAAGGGCTCCCTAACATTTGTTCACTAACACCTTCAGGATTAGCTGAAACAGGTTCCCTTTCTCAATTAGGTACTGCGATAGGGAAGGATTTTCCATATTTAATCATTGTTTCACTCTCTTTTCCACAAATGCTTATTGAGTCCCTACTATGTGTTATATGCTTTTATAGGTGCTAAAAATACAGCAAGAAACCAAGAAGCCCTGCCTCCCTGCACTTCCATTCTAGTGTGTATGAGGAGACAGGAGGGGCAACAATAAAGTTGGCAACTGTCACAAAGGTAGAAGCATCTCAGCTTGCCAGGGCAACAGTTGCTGGGTGACAATGTAAATCAAGGCCCAGCAGCTGACTTTGACAGCTGATCCATGGCACTCGGGTGTGGCCAGGAAACCGTTCATTAACCTGGGAAAATGTTCAATGGAAAAAGCCCCTGAAGATGTATAGTCTGCTTGAGTCACGAGGAAAGAGGAAGCAGGGAAAGCAGAAGGGCAGCTGAGGCCACTGCCCTGAGCGTGTGAAGGAAGCGCCCAGGTGCAGGCTGCTTAGTTCTTGTCCTCCTGTGAGGGCAGAAGCTCTGCTTTGTTAACCACCCCAGCCCTAGAACAAGCCTTACTGGATGCTGCTAAAGGAGCCAACAGTGTTCTCCTCTGGGATATGGGAAAAGAGAGGGACAAAGAGTCAGAAGCTGCCGATTCCAGCCCAAACTTGTTTCCGTGTGATCTTGGGCAAGTCACATAACCAACGTGAGCTCAGTTTTCTCGGGATCCACATGGGCCCCCGTGACTTGTTTAGTAAACGTGAGTGTAGCTGTGCTAATGTTTTGAAAGTCACTAATGTAAATGTGAGACTTAAAAAATTTCCATCAAATTCACTAGCAAAACTGGCCGTTGTTCATTTCCCAGGATGTCGATGATACTGGTTGCACCTACGGGTTTGCCAGGAAGTAGCTTAGAAGCAGGGAAGCTGCCCTCAGGTGGCCCAAGAGTCAGGACAGACCCTCAGAGTTTGCTCTCATCTCCCTCTGAAGATATTCATAACTCAAAGCTTTTTCTGTGGAAAGCATAACGCTGTAAAATCAACTGCGTATCAGTGTTAATTAGCCATAATCATAGCCAATCAGAAAATCACTTGAAGTATCTGGTTCCTTGTTCTTGCTGCAAATGGTGGTTTAGAGACAGCTGCATGAAAGGTACCTTCCTCAGCACATCAGGGTTCTCGAGGCTTCAAGAAAGTTTCCAGGTAGGTCCTGGCTTGAGAAGAAGATGGAAGGGGTAAGGGACCAAAAATAAGGGGGTCCTCCCCCTGAAGTCGGCTGGGACATCTGAGATAGGAGTGAAAGGGGCAGACCAGGACTCTGGGCCTCTAGGGGACTCAGGAGCAGAAACACTGTGGAGGAGCTGTCAAATGCTGATACCCCTTCCAGTCAGCACAGCTTGAGCACCACCTCCTTCCTGTTCTTGCCTTTCTCCAAATCTGGACCCTGCTGTTTAGTCTCTGAACAGTCGCAGTACCATCTTTTCCCGGCATGCTCTGAAAGGAGGTTGGGAGACCAGCCCTGCCTAACAAACAACAGGTATAACTTAGTTCTACCAAGCATATGTTTTACCTGTCTACCACCATCTACACTGTTGGAGTTGTCATTGCTGTTTCACAGTTGAAGGAATAGAGGTTCCAGGAAGCTAAAGGACTTTCCAAAGACCAGATAACAAGTGGCAAGTTCAGGACCCAAAGTTAGATCATTAAAATAACCCTCCAATGACCCCATGTCTCTTTATTACCCTTTACCCCTCTCTCTTTTACCCTTCACTCACCATTATACTTGTATAGCATTTAACAGTTTGCAGAGTGTTTTCACCTAAATCTCAGCATCACTCCATTTCAGGGTTTCACTGCACTGAGTAGCAGCACCTTGTCTTTTCCCCTTCTGCTTTCTTGTGCGAAGCTCTTGCTACACAGAGAATATGAATGGCTCCACCTGACCTATCACCACACCCTACCACACTTTCCACAAGCAGACCCATAACAAGTATCTGAGACTCTGGGGCCAGGTTGCTTGGACTTAAATCTTGATGTTGCTATGTAGGAGTGATGTGACCTCTTTCAAGCTATTTAACCTCTGCCTTGGTTTCCTAGTCTGTAATTCTTATTAGTATTAAATGAATTACTTCCTGGCACATTCATATTTAAACACATTTTTAAATTGTTCATTCTTCACTTCCTTTCCCCTCACTTCTTTTCTTCCAACATCATGAGAACAGCTAACACACAGCATTTATGCATGCAAGACCCTCACTGCAAGCCCCTCTAAATCTTAACCCCAGACCTGAATCTGCCTCTTACAGCTGAAGAAGTCCCAGACAGGGAAGGGAGTTGCTGGCTGAGGAGTGGGGGATAGTCTAGGGAATAACATGGGGGTCGTGCGGGCAGTTCCAACAGGACCAGACCTAGGGTTAGCAGACCCAGAATGGGGTTGGCCTAGCGTGAGGTTCTGTGCTTCTAAGAAAGTGACAGATTCTTAGCTACAAAGTCAGGGCCATAAAAGTGGCCAGATGGAGAGCAGGACCAGTCAGGGCCTCACTTCAATATGCCTATTTGCTAGAGGACCCATTATATGCTATAAAACCAACACTCAACAATTGTAAACCTCCCAGAGAACCTGAAAGCTTTGCTCAAACCTTCAAGTTGACTGCTTCTGAATGCAAGCAGGCTCCCTGAGAGGTGAGGAGCTGGTAGCAGGCCTTCTACACCCTGAGCAATCATTTCCTGGAAGGCACATTCCCTGGGGCCAGGGAGTAGCCCTGAAAGGTAGCAGGAGGTTTCTGACTTTGTTCTGTTTCTCAGGCTGTTTCTGAGAGCTGCCTATGTGAGGGTGATCAGTGAGCTGTCCTGAGTGTGCTTTCCTGCATGTGTATTAACATGTCAATAAAAAAATGACTAAAGTGTACACTCTCTATCACAACACAGCTATTTGTGATGGGAAAACAATGGACACAACCCCAAAGTCCATAAACTATGTCACATCAGTATGACTGATGACCCAGAGGCTATTAAAAATAATGAGGCAAAGATACAGGGAACTACGTGGAAAGAGGTAGTAATGTGGTGTTAAGCAAATAAAGGAGGCTGCAGAGAAGATAACATTATCTCAAGTCCAAAATAAGCAAAACAAACTTGCAAAACATTGGATCGGACCATTATGAAGAGCTGATATTTGATCATTTTATCTGGTTCATCATTAATTTTTTTATTTAATTTATTTCACATCATTGTCTATACACGTCTACATGTATATCCGAAGAGCATACACAGCATGGAAATGAGTATATATGTAAATTTATGAGAAAAATGAATGGGAAAAAAGCATACATTTAAAACCAGATTCCCAGCAGCAGCTTGGAACAAAACCAGCTCTTCTCCAGCACAGAAGCTACGGGATATGTGGGCTGGAGATGGAGAATCCCCCCATCCCTTCCAACCCAGACCCCAGAGAGTTAGGCTGCAGGGGGCTGACCTGCTCATGTGACTCTAGGTGGTTTCTCCACTGCTCCAGACAGAGCTGCTCTAAAACCAGCCTGGCTAGGGCCCCCAGGTGACATACAGCCTGAGGGCAGCCCCTTTGCTGGCCACAAGCCTGTTTGAGCAAGCTCAGCCCCTTAAGGCTGAGGTGTCAGCAGCAGTTTCTTCGCAGGCAGTCCAGAATCCTGCCTCTGAGCCACACCAGGTGCTCGGTGGTGGCAGGCAGCGGGACAGTGGCAGGTGGTAGGATGGCTTCACCGGAGGCCTATGTCAGTGGGCCTCCTGTGAGCGCCATCCCAGCTCCAGCAGGCATCGCAGACCCCCAGCCCCTGGAGCACAGCAGGAAATGGCAATCCCCAGCCCCTGCCCCAGCACAGGACAACCTCACCACTGCAGAGCCCGTGGTCTACCTACTCTAGGGCCGTGGGGCAGGGGAACCTTTGCAACCACCAGCTTCTTCTCTGCCTGAGCCTCAGTGGGGCCTTGGGAGGCAAGTGCTACGTGCCACTGTCCACTGCCGCCGGTAGGGGCCGCCAGTGTGCAGACCTGGCTTTCGGCCAGCGGTGGAGCAGCCCGCAGGTTGCACCTCAGGCCGCAAGGTCCCAGGCGGATGCCGTTTTTAGAGCAGCTTGGGCTGGGGTTGGAACAACAGGCAAACCCTACTGCTGTGGTGCCTTCCGCAGCCTGCACCCCCCCGCCCCAGTCTTACCTCCCTATCCGCTGAGGGGCCGGCCTTCCACAGAGCCTGCACGTCTGCAGCTCAGCGGGAAAAGGCCGGTTTTGCCCTCTGGTTTTTGCACTGGGATCCGGTTTCACTTTGCATTGTTAATAATGGGGGTAAGGTAGATAAGGTAGATACTTTATTTCTAGGCTACACATTTCTATGTGCCCCCCCCCCTTTTTTTGGGTGAGCTTGTATTACTTTAACAATCAGCAAAGAACGGTACAACTTTAAACAAACACTGCACTCAGACTCCTGAGTGTCACAGAGTGGGTGGGTGCAGTTTCCTGATTGCAGTGAGCCAGGACTGAAAGGGTGTGAAGGTTAAGGTGACTTCTGACCCAGAACGGCCGACTCCATCTGATAAACCCAGAACCTGAGTGAAGTTCAGCTGTGGGCTTGTAGCAAACTTACCTGTAAAATTTTGGAGTAACTGATCACAATGAGGAATCCTGGCACCAGGAAGCTCAGAATAACAAATGATACATCCCAAGTGATCTCTCCAGCAATGCTGGGCCAAATCAGGGTGCAAATTTGAATCTCCTGGTTATGAAAAGAAAGAGATCGTCATTTAAATGCTGACTTCTGATTTGGCTTTCCTCTTAGGTGTCAGTATTACACAGATGATATAATAGGAAGTCCCAGAATGCCTTCCACTGCTCACTGTCCCAATCATTTGCTCTGACCTGCAGAATAACCAGTATTATTATTTCCCTTCTGCAGGGGAGGCATCTGGCCCTGAGACTCACAGGCTGGTTAAGAGGTAGAGCCATTCCCAGATGTGACTCCAGCTTGTGTATTCTGAGCTCCCTGGACTGAGCTGCAAAGAGCCATTAAGCCTTCCAAGGAGTCCTTTCACACGTGGAAAAACTGACACCTGAACACTCACGTCGCTGAGTAGTAAAAGCTACCCACAAGAACACCCAACACAATGGAGCCTGCCATACTGGCTGGGGGAAAGGCTGCGGTTGTCCTTTCTCACATCTGCCCTCCCCATTGCGGTCTGATAAGGATCAGACAACATTCTCTTTGGTTTGACAAAAACGGGATTACAATAAATCTACCTCCCATCCTGGTGGGTCTAATGTGCACTTAGTGGGCAGAATAAGTAATGTCAATGGGAAAATTTTAAAACTTCTCCCTCCCGCACTCCCTAGCCCCTCTTCCTTATAAAAGGGACTGGGGCTGAGCAGACTTCACTGAGTTCCCACCCCTTCTCTGTGCACTAAAATCCCTTTTGTCTACATTGCCTCCAGCAAAAGTCATGTCTTAGACATACTCCTTTTCCAAACCTTGCACGAAGGAAGGAGGTTTCTGGACAATCACACTGTTTGCTGAAGATAGCATGAAGGCACTGTGTTCTTTTGGGGGGATGCTCAAATGTCAAAAATGTGTCAAGCTGACTCAGAGGTCATGGCTGCTCCAAGCCAATACCAGAAACCAGACTCAGGGCCTCTGTCCTCATGCATTCACTCAACCAACACTACCGCAAGCTATTTCAGGCTGAAGTGAATGAAACATTTTCATCATTTACCAGCATGTCTCATAATTGAGTGGTAAAACTCAAAATAAATAAATCATCATGTCTTTTTCCTCTTCAAGATTAACAAAAAATTATAATACCTACTATTTTTTGAGCATTTTTTCCACGCTGGGCAACACTTTTCACTTTTCACTCATCTTACTGAAAGTTCACAACAATCTTATTTACATGTATTATTATTTTCCACATTACAGAGAACTAGTAACTCGGGCTTAGAAACAGTCTCCTAGAACAATCACTTAAAACACAAAGCATGCAGACCAGGCATGGTGGCACACGCCTGTAATCCAAGCGCTGGGAGGCAAGAGGCCAGGGATCACTTGAGCTTGCAGGTTCAAGACTACCCCGGGCAACATAGTGAGACCTGGTCTCAAAAAAGCATCTGGGCATGGTGGCAGGCGCCTGTAATCCCAGCTACCAAGGAGGATGAGGCTGGGAATCACTTGAGTTCACTGGATTGGGACTACCCAGGGCAACATAGCAAGACTTAGTCTCAAAAACAAACAAAACACAAAACATATAGCATTTTCCCCAAAGAGCTAAAAGTTTATAAAGAATATTCATACACTTAGCAGGAAAACTCTAAGGCAAGTCAAACAAGGAGGAATAATTATATTTGTTCCTTGAGAAGGAAATGTAAATTTTACTTCATTTTCCTATTCTGTTTACAAGTACCAGGTATTCAAAAAATTTGTGCCTCCTTCCTCATTCCTACCCCTACTCTCCATACCTAATGGAAGAAAGTTGATTAGACCTTTCTACTTTTTATTGATTGAAAAGAAATGTGAGTCTCTCAAAGATCTCCTGACTGTTGGCAGTGAGGTTGCTATGGTCCTTTGGAATACTCTGCTTGTATTCAGACGTCTGTCCAGCAGAGACCCCCAATCCCATACACTGGTGGGCAGTGCTAAGCTGTAGTAACTTAGTGGGTACAGCAATTTAAGAAAGAAAGAAGAAAAGGATTCCGATCTGCAATGTGACCTGGTGTATAATTCCTACACATGTGATGGAAAAATGTACTAACAGGACAGAAAATCAGATGACCCCCAAACTATTTTTGAAAGCCCTCAAGAGCCTTCTACTCTTTAGAAGTCTTCTCCAGAATGTCTGCCAACATTTCTCCAGGATTAGCAAGAGTTTGTAGAAGAATATGTTGTTCCCCTGACATTAAGGACCAAAGACTGGTCCCCTGAATAATGCTTGTATGATGAGTTCAGAACTGCTAAAGAAAATGTGTCTGAAGAACAGACCGCACCCATAGGTGTTCCCATAAAACCATAACCTAGGGAAAAAACTAGAAGATCTACTCCAGAAAGGTAACAGTTTCTACATAGGTTTCCTGAGTTATTCTTACTATTTTTGTTTTATCTGAATTTTCTAAACTTCCCTTGATGTGCTGATACTACTTTTAACAAAGTATCGGGAAAAGTAGTAAAGGTGAATTTTTAAGAGCAACGATGATCAAAGGTGGAACACAGATTATCATAACAGTTTTGCAAACTTGCCAAAGTGGATTTTCAACAGTACACCTGTCATTGGAAGTCACCAAATTCCGTGACTCTGAGAAAGACCTTTTATTCGTGGCTCACACTCCATGCAGAAACTATGATAAGGAAATAGAATAAGAACACTTTACAGCACCCCCATACATGGACTAAGGGGCTGTGTAGGCTGAATGACTGAATGATATGCTCTTTAGAAAGCAATATGGTATCCTTGGTTAAATGTAGTATCTACTCTCATCAAAGAATTGAAAAAAACAAAAACAAAACAGGCACCTGACCAGGTTCAAAGTCAGAAATCTAAATTCATGTTATAATTTTGTTTTTGTGGCAAAGTCTGTTTGACTTCAGTCATTTTAATTCAAAGGATCTTGTAGAAGAAACTCGGCAAGAGTAAAATCTGGAAGATGGGAGAATGAGTATGATAATAGTCTCTGTACTTTCTCTGAGTGTTTCAAATATATCTTGATTTTAAAAAGGAAATTTGACAACCAAAAGTGCCAGGCCTGCTTTGTTATCATGGAAGTAGCTGACAGAGTCAACAACAGTTTTGTTATTTTCTTTAAATTAACATTAGTTAGCAGTACTGTAACACCTCAGGGGTACAATTTCTCACCTCAGCCACTGGTATGTGTCATCCCACAGCCACCACCAAATATCTAGTGATGATCTACGAACAACTAATTGGTTTTCTTTGCCATTTTCCTCCTCCCTTCCTCTCCTCTAGTAACTACAATTCTGTAATCAGAGTCTAGGGGCTTGAGTTTGGTTTTGTTTGATTGTTTTTTTTCCATTACATTCCACAAGTGAGGCAAATCATATGTTTTTTTTTTTCCTTTCTCTTTCTACTTCCCTTAGCATAATCCCCTCAAGGTCTACCCACACTATTACAAATAGCAAGGTTTCATCTTTTTTATATCTGAGTAGTGTTCCATTGTGTGTGTGTGTGTGTGTGTGTCACATCTTCTTTACTCAGTCATCTGTCTTTAGTCTAGGTTATTTCCATATCTTCCCTAATGTGATAAGTACATCAGTGAATATATAGGAATACATATGGTAGTTCTCTTTTTAATATTTTTGAGGAACTTCCATACTGTTTTCCATAGTATCTGCACCTTGCATTCCCATAATTAATGGGAATAAGGTTCTTTTTCTCCAAATGTTCATCAACACTATTTCTTAACTTTTGATAGTGACTATTGTAGTCAGTGTGAGACGAAATCTCATTGTGGTTTTGACTTACATTTCCTTAATGATAAGCAATGTCATACATCTTGTCACATGTTGGCTAGCCATCTATAAGACTTCTTTGGTGAAATGACTATTTAAAGCCTATGCCCATTTTTCATTTGTTGTTGAGTTGTATGGGATGTTTGTATATTTGGGATTTAAAACCTTTTCTCATGTATGGCTTGCAAACAACTTCTTTCATTAAGCAGGCTGCCTTTTCATTTTAGTTTTATATAGTTTTTTAGTTTAGCTTTATATAGTCCCATTTGTCTATATTCCCTTTTGCTTCTTTTGATAACAACAGTATCCTTTAATTTGTTTGCTCAACTGACCACTCAATGACTTAACCATGGTGGGCAAGTCCTTGTGAGGGCACAATGAGTTTGGGTAAGACTCAGTCCCAAGATTCAAAGAAGTTACTATGGTGCAGTCAGGGAGGGTCAGAAGCACTAGGAAACAACACATGTCACCAAGCTGAAATTGCCCAGAGACTAGAAGTAACAGAGAGAGCAGGGTCAGTAGAATGCTCCCTCCAAATGGGTTGTGTTGCAGGCACTGCATTTTTAACAACAGATCTTCAGCCAGGGGAATAGGAAGACAGAAGTTCTGATGTCAGGACCAGAAGGGATAGAGATCACATACAATGGTTTAATTGTGACTTCTACCTCACTCTGGCATTCTCCATCCATTTCTATGACTTCTTTTTGCAAAAGATGCTGTAATCATCTCTTGTCCAGCCTCATCCCACTGCCATGAGATCATCTTGCAGGATGCCTCACAGGCATATCATTCTTCAAATGTTCTACCCACAAAAGGTTTCACCTTTTGTGGAAATTTCAACACATGGGCCTATCTTCCAGGCGACCAGAATCCCCAGTACTAGCCCTCTGCCTTCCTCTTTTGAAGCCCTCCCCACTTTGAGAGAACCTGTACGTTCTTAGCAATAATGATCCTGTTATCAAGTGAGGGGGTCACCTCTTTTAATTTAGTCAGTGAGAGTTCTTCTGCCCACGGCAAGCAGTTGATCAGAGATCAAAAGTTCATGGTAAGAGTAAACACAGGAGTTTACTCACAAATAGGAAAAGACAAACTAAAAGAGTCTAATAGTCCAGACCCTCACAAGTGTCCCAAACAGCAAAGATCCTGCTTCTGCTCCTTGAGGAGCTGCGTGGGTTTCACCTCAGTCTAAGTGCAGTTCAGTCTGAAACCACGGGTTCATGTCCTTGCCAGTTCAGTCACTATAACCAGTATGGAGTGAATCCTGAAACCAAAAAGAGGTTCAACTCAGGCCTTTCCAGGTCATCACACCAGTTCAGCACTCCATCAAGGCTGCCTCTTCTCCATCTTCATACAGCTCCCAACCTTCGAAGGTTGGCGTGTTGGGAGCCTCAAAAATTTCAATAGTTCCTGGGTCCTTTTCTTTCTGAAGCCAAAGTGTCAGCTCCTGATGCCCAATGCCTGATGCCAGATCAGTTCTCCTCCAAGCTAATCTGATCTCCACATCTGAAAGTCCCTTTTACCTCTCCTCCTTTTTCTTTTATCCCCTATTCCTTTTATCCCCTATTTTATCCCCTATTTCTTTTATCTTCCTCCTTGCTCCCCCTCCCATCACAAATCCTGAGGATGTGATTTCCACCCACACTCTTACTACCTGGGGCTTGGAATAATAGGAGCAGGGAGTTAGATTAGCATATTCACCAAGCCTATTTAAGATTTATGATATGGAGGTAAAAGAAGAAGTAACTTTCTATCTCTCAGCTTCACGCCATTCTCCACCTCTGTGTCTTTTAGGCATCTGTAATGGTGATGTCTAAGTTTTACCAACAAATAACACTACCCATATTGGGGTTCCAGCTTCAACCCCACCCACCCATAAATCTCATTCTTACAGGCCATACCTCCAAGCCCAGTTCCTTTCGTATCTCACAAGTCCAGTCTTCCCAAAGGAGTCTGTCTACTTGACCCTCAGGTGGCCTCCAATAATCTTTCCAGTACTATCTCTTACTGCCCTGTAGGCTATTTCCTCCACCTGTAATGTCCTCCTGGCCACCTACATTCTTGTCTGGCTAACTTGCTCTCATCTTAGCACTTAGTTGAGATCTCACTCATTCTTTTCTAAGACTCTCTGTAAGTAGGGTCAGTTACTCAAATCCTGACCCCTGTCTACACTGCCTGACATGTTTGCAAATGCCAACTGATTTCAGCTGTTTGCTGGCAGCTCCTCGACTGATTCCCCTTTGAGTCCCCCCCCTCCGGGAATCCCTTTGTAAATTATTTGCCCTGCCCCACCTCTTCAAATAAAATACAAGGTTTTTAAGGTCATTTTTAATGAACTGGGAATCCTAGTTGGATATCTCTTCCATCAGTTTCCCATTAGAAGAAAAACTCCTATTGAGAAGTTACTTCTTTCATCTTAAAAACATCCTCTAATATTAACAAAAGCAAGCAAATTGCAATTACATCCTCAGTCAGTTCACACTCAGTAGACACTGAATGGCATCCCTGGCCTGATGTTAAATCAGGACAGGGTGGGCTGGGAGAAGAGTGCTCCTCAAGGGAGATGGCATTAGGAGGGGTCCGTCAGAACTCAGTGAAATTCCAGTTCCACCCTTTGCCCAGTCTGTGATAGGAGGCATTTCCTCCTTCAGAAAATGAACACGAGAATACCTGCTCATGAGATTATTGTGAGGACCAAATTTGGGCAGGATCTGGGGTGGTATTTGCGCTCCATATATACACCTCCTTGAAGAGAACGACAATGTCATGGTCACATGGCTGATGGTAAGGGCGGGAGGGAAAAGATTCCCAGCAAATGTTTATAGAATAAGTGGGTAGTACATTTTGGTCAAGATGGAGAGCCCTCCCCACCTGCCTTCTGCGGGTCACTGCCCCACCAGGGCCACGGCACACATGGGCAGGAATCCCATCGCTGGAGGCCGAGCTGACCTGACTGAGATGTCTCGGTTGCCAGGATGTGTCCACTCTCTTAGAATGGCAGTCTATTATTTTACAGCAATCAGAAGAATTACACTGTTTAAAGAATGTTTAAAATGTTTGTAACCAAAGATAAGGAAGCTAATAATAACCAGCCATTCCTGCACAATTAACTGTGTTGGTGCCAGGTAGTGGCCCATTTACTGAATGTTAGTCCCCCTGACAGTCCCAGGTGGTTAAATGCTGATATCATGAGCCTCTGAGGAAAGTATGGGACTGCGATGGGCCAGTGCTCCGGTGTCACGCAGCTCCTAGCTGGCAGGGCTCAGACTCTGAGTGCTTGGCTAAAACCTGCACACTTAAACTTTTTAGCATCTCTATCATGTTTATCATTTCATCTCCTTTCGGTGAGGTTTGAGAGTCACCCTGAGCAGCTGGCATCATGACCTCGCTTTAGGTGAGCAGGTCTGAGGCAGGTGGAAAGCTCTGAGTCGTGCTGTGTCTCTGGGCTCAGCTCATCAACAGTTAGGACCAAGTGTGTGATTGAGGTTCGTATGCTCTTCCATGGTTTGGGGAGGAAACTGCCCCCTCCCCCCCAAGCCAAAATTCCACATTTTGTGTCTAGCATGAGGGACAGACAGAATCAACTGCCTGGAAGCTCGGACCAGAGGATTGAGAAAATAAGTCTTTGCTAATTTTAAAGGGGACTCAGCTCAGTCTAGACCCTACTTTGTCCCTTTTTAAATGGTCGTTCTGCTCTTTTGCCTGTTTTTCATTCTTTTCACTGTATTTCTACAACCACTGGGCCGTTGTGTGTTCACCCAAAAAGTGAGAGGTTTCCTCCACACTGGGATCCAAGGAACTGATGGATGTAAGGGGAAGGAAGGAGGACAGAGAGGTGCCAAAACCTGTCCTGGTTTTTCAGTGACAGGCTCCCTCATCCCTCCTCTTCTAATGTCAGAGACTAAGCTCCTGCAGATAACTCACTGGCCCCAGCCTCTCCAGGGGCATCCAGATCCACTCTGTCTCCAGGTCTTTACCCCCCATATCCCTCTCCAAAGGTTCTTCAAACCAGCGAGCTGTTTCCACATTAAAACAAGAGTCTGTATGTGTGATCCTTGGGGAGATAGGGCACAGGCCATCACCACACACAGCCTCTAGTGGAGGCCAAGACATGGAGGTCCCCTCTTTGGGTTATGATCTTCTGGTACAAACATGGTCCATGTAGCAAACCGTTTCTGCCTGGGTCTTTGACAGAGAGGTGGCAAGAGTCTTATTTTTTAACAGTATCTGCTAGGATTGTACTTAAAGCAATTCTGAAAAGAAGAGGCATGGAAAGGGAAAGGAACGCCCGCCAGGTGTTTCTACTTGACCTTTCATTTCCTGTGTTGATTTTAATTTCTGTCAGAAAGTCATAGAGATAATTCCTCGATTTCTGTGAAAAATACAGAAACGGTGTCACTCACTCAGAAGACACCTTAAAAAGTTTTCATATCTGATGGAAGAATCCCAGCTCCCAGCTGACTCACTTGGTTTTGAGACCTGGTCTTTCACTGCTTTTAGAAGCACCTGGGCAGCCCACTTTGACTCTTAGGCATGTCTGGGTTGAGAAGGACAGAGCTGAGGCCCCTGCCTGCCTGTGTGTCTCTGGCACACACCCTGGGCACAGCTCCGGGCCCTGCTTGAGACTTGCATGTTCTTCAGTCAGTGCCACAGATGTGACACGGTTCCTAGGAGATAAACTATTAAGATAGAGACTTTCAGGTTTGATTTGAGTAAGAAGATACTGCTTAGAAGGGTGCAGGCTTCCCACCCCAAATAAAAAGCCAATGGAGATGGGTCTGCAAGAAGCACCTCTGTCTGTGTTCTGGAAGACATGCCAGGCCTCCCTGGTCAGATAGCACTCGCCAACATAAGCATCAGAGCCTTCCCCCTGGCCACACCTCGCTCCCTCCTCCTGTCATCCTGTATATTTCCTCCCACCCTCTTCAGACCAGTGAGGAGGTGTCCTTGGCACTGTGATTCAGCACTGAGGAGGTCTGCCTAGCACTACTGTTGAGTATGTCCTCCAAGTGGCAAAAATCAGCAACCTCGGTAGGGAAAGGGAGGAGGTGGAGAACCCAGCCTGAAACAGACCCTCAGGGGGACTGAACATTGAGCAAGGACTTGAGACTGCTGACCTAAGTCCTTTCCCTACTCAACCCCTCCAGGCACAGGAAACTCAACACACCAGATCACAATCAACCTCAGACAACAGTCCTCCACCCCAGCAGGCACCAGGTTCCAGGCATGAATTTTAAGAATCTTGGTGCATGAACACGTAGGCACGTAGCGAGCAGCAGATCAGAAGGGACCTACCCAGACCTTCGGCACCAAGAAATTCAAAGGGTCCGAGACAGTGTTCGCAGCAGTCTGTCATTCTTCAAACCATGGATCCTAAGGGCAACTGTGGGTGCCGTTTGTTTCAAAGAATAAGTTCAGTGATCTTATCCTTGGATCTGTGGAATATTTCCAGAGTCCTGGATACTCTGGAATCACCCAATCAAGGTTCCCAGAGGAGAAGCCCAAAGTCAAGTCTAAACCTTCCAAGTTGCCATGGGTAGAAGTCACAAACCCCTGAGAGGTGGCGTTGGGTCTATGTCCCTGCATCTACCAGAGCCCTGTCTCCAGGGTCCACTCACACACCTGCCTATGGTTCTCAAAGCAGGACCCTTCCACTGCTTTTAGAAGCAACTGGGCAGCCCACTTTGACTCTTAGGCATATCTGGGTTGAGAAGGACAGAACTGAGGCCCCTGCCTGCCTGTGTGTCTCTGGCACACACCCTGGGCACAGCTCCGGGCCCTGCTTGAGACAAGTTCTTCAATCAGTGCCACAGATGTGACACGGATCCTAGGAGATAAACTATTAAGATAGAGACTTTCAGTTTGATTTGTGTAAAAAAGATACTGCTTACAAGGGTGCAGGCTTTAAAAGCCTGTGGAGACAGGTTCCTTCCTGCACTAAGAAGATTCCCCGAGCAAGTAATTATTCTGCCTCTGAAAAGTAGATGTGGTGACAACCGTAGCACCCAGTCCTTCAGCACTCTGCCGGGGAGGGGGTTGGAGGTGGGAGGGGGTGGTGGTGTTTCTCTCTGACTGCCTGCTGAACTCCCCTCCATGTCATCAACCTCCCAAAGGAGCACCTACAACTTAACAGGCATTCTGGGGACTCCACTTGCTTTGGTTTAGAGGGTGTATGGCAGGGCTGGAGTGAACTTCAGAAATAAAGTTTACAGCGCCAGGGACCCGAGTCTGACACCAAGTGTCTGCAACAAATGTGCGGTTATTTTACTGGTATAACCACCATCCCAGGCCACGCTTCGCGCGTAGGAAGCCTCCCTGTCAACCCTCCAGCCCGCCGATGCTGCCCACAACCAAGCCGCGCTCACCTGCTCGGAGCCGGGGAACCGCTGCGGGACAACGTGGAAGAAGAGGCAGAGAGGCAGGGCGGCCAGCGCCGAGTAGCCCCAGATGAGCGCGAGCAGCAAGGCCCGTGCCCGTGGCCCCGGGCCGCGACCTCCTCGCTGCAGGCGCACGATGCACACCATGCGCTCCAGGCTGACAGCAGCCAGCGTGAGGATGGTGACGCTGCCGCTCAGGCACATCACGTAGAAAAGCAAGTGGCAGACGACCTGACCCAGCAGCCAGGCCTCCGTCCAGCGCACAGCCAGCACCGGCGGGATCGCGCTGGTGAAGATCAGGTCGGCGCAGAAAAGGTTCAGTACAAGGCAGGCTGTGGTGCCTCGGCGCCGTCGGCGCGCCACCAGCACCAGGGCGCAGACGTTGCCCAGCAGCGACACCGCAAAGATTAACACCAACACGACAGTCTCCAAGGCGCTCAGCGCCAGCCGGTGGTCGCCCTTGACGTCCGAGAAGAAGGGGAAGCGGGTGCGATTTGCCAGTTCCAGGCTGCGCGGGGGGCCAGTGCCCACAGTCTGTGCACTCTCAGGGAACATGCCCAACGCCCGGCGACCCGCAGCCCTCGGCGAGCGCGCTCATCTGGGAAGCGACTGAGCGCCAAGGCGGGGAAAGAGGGAGGAAGGCGGTTGCGACATCTCCCCTCTGGCCGGGCTGGGCGTAGTGAACAGCGCTTCAGGCAACCGGGAAAGAGGAGTGCCCCGGAAGAGCACACTAGGAACACCCCCCTGGGCGGTGACCCGCCAATGGCCTCGCCCTTCAGGTGGGTTTGGGGGGGACCGGGGAACCACAGGTACCTAGTGAATCCCCTAGGGTCTGCCCAAAACATTCATCTTCCGGGGGCACCCAGCATGCAAGCCTTTAGTTCACCCAATTAACTCAAATGGATTAGGAATGTCAGAGTTGGATTTAGGAAATCATTTTAGCTTATGTTGATCAGGTCTCACCAGAGTTACAGGGGTCTGGGGGCAGATCCCAAAGCACCTTGCAATCGGTTTAGCATGGGGGGCGAGGTAAGCTGGGAAGCCAGCTTACCTTGTCTGATAACATTCTGGTGGGCTATTTAATCCTTGTCTGATAACATTCTGGTGGGCTATTTAATCTCTTTAGGCAATTTTTAATCCATAAAATGGAAATAATAACACCTCATCAGATAATTGTGGGGATCCTGTGAAGACCACACAGTAATCGTTCACGAAGTGTCACCCATTATTAACACGTCAAGTTGGCATTCTGAACAATGATATGAAATACTTTCAAATGAAAACTGCTGGGGTTCCCCAAATCTTGAATGCGTTCCACACCCTCAAAAGACAAACGCTTCAATACTTTAAGACTGTAGCTATACCTCAGGCACAAACATCCTACTTTGAATAAAGCCCTGGTTTGACAAACACTGGGAGTGGCCTCCCTTTATAGATGAGGAAACTGAGACACAACAAGAAGCGAATATCTGAGGTGGATGGCCCTTGCTTAGTAGTAAGTCAGGGGTCGTCTGTCTTTGTTCCACTTGTTCCCACCACACCACTGCTGTCTGCTTTTCTCTTATAGGGGATTTGGCAGTTAGAGAATGAGAAGTGTCTGTGGCCCTAGACCCAATGACTGCTGCCCTGACCAGCTACCCTCTCACCACCCACAGCTTCCCCTCTCCCCTTTGCCATACAGCTCGTGCTCTACCAGAAGCCCATCCTGTCTGTAAGTGTTTTTGTGCATCTATTAAGGGTTCAGTGCAGCAGTTTGAAGTAGGGAGGTGGGGGGAGGGTTGCACTTGTGTGTCTGTTTATGACTGTTTTATGATCTGATTGGCAACATGACCTCTCACCTGAGTGGCAGACTGCATGTCACTAGGAGATGCTCATTTTATACCGGGATTAAGTTCAAGCTGTAAAACAAAACCAGCTTACTTTCTGAAAGGGGGCAAGAGGTTGACATAAAGAGAACTCAGATGGGATTTGGCAATTGTCTGATTGGGGTCAGGGGATATTCATCTTTGTGTGAGAGACAAGAGAGCTGTGAAAAAGAGAGAGAGAAGGGAGGAAGACAGAGTGGGAAGGAGGGAGGGAGGAAGAGAGGGAAGGAGGGAGAGAGGAAGAGAGGGAGGGAGGGAAAGAGAAAGAAAAGGAGATTCCATTATCACAGACTGATGTACTTTGGAGAAAGGAAGGGGTTTCTGCTGTGTGGACAACCAAAATGGGGTCTCTGGGCTAGAGGATCTTCTCTATCATTACCCTTCAGAGCTCTTCAAGTAACAGCATGGTAAGCTCAGAGTTTCCCAAACCTTCGCTTTTCATATCACCTTCATGGCACCCCTAGGCTAATGGAACACCTGACAGTTCCTGTTTATTAAGTAGTTGGTCCTTAAAGAGTTAATAAGATTTTATGTTCTAACAACTTAGGAACCACCTGCAAAAACAGAAAACTGAACTGAAAAGTAAAAATTTTGTCTCATTCTTAAACAACCAGAATTATTTCCTAGTGGATGGGTGCACTGCTGAGCTCTGTAAAACTAGGCATCGGTGTGGGACCACCACCCTCATTTCTTGCTCCGCGTTGATTTTTATGCACTACCTGTTTTGTTTTGTTTTAATCACAGTTACCCCTTGGGACCCAGCTTTGTAAAGATCTGACATTACAGATTTAATGTTGAGAATGTGAATTAGGTAGAGTTAGTTTCATGCAGAATCTGGTGGATATTTCCAGAAGCGGAGGGGGAAGTGCTGTTTCCCTGGGCACTCAGCACACACGGGAACATAGTTCATAACATGGTCTTGAAAACTTGCCTGCCAGGATCAAAATCCTGGCTGTCCACTCCCCGGGTGACCTTGAGCGAGGTACTTTAGCTTCTCACGTTCAGCCTTGCGTATATAAAACAGTGGTCATAACACTACCGACCTTGTGAGAACTTTTATTTGGGGGGGGGGTGGCAAGAGAGAAAATAAGGTACCTATACCTAAAGCTTCTAACACAATAGTTGTGGACAGTGGCCTCTGTCCTGCTCAAACCTGAATATGTATGGGCTGACCACATATCCCAGATCTTTGATTCTGTCTCAGATTATGAAATTATTGTTAGAACCCTCTTTCATTCTCCAGTTGCCTTGGTTTGGAGGTTCATTATGGTTCGCCTGCTTGGTGCTGATTAACTCGCTCCGTGCTCCTTAACTGCAGCCTGGCACTGATTCTAGGCAGTAAATCTAGTTTTAATCACTAGCGTTGAGTTTCTGAACTGGGTGAGACTTTGTACCACTGCCCCTCCCACCTACCACGTGTGTTTGATAATGTCTGGAGGCATTTTCTGTTGTTATACCTGGGAGGTTGCTACTGTCACAGCTAGAGGGGGAGAGGCTAGGGCTGCCGCTGAATAGCTTGCAGTCACAATCCCACTGCCAGGAACCATCCAGCTCACATCCCTGCACCACACTTGCCTGGAGCCTCACCCAGACTGGGCTTTAACCCTCACCATCGACCCCTCTTATTGATGGCTCAGCTAGTGAGAAATGCCAGACATATTATCATTTTCCTCACAGGGGTTTGACTGGGAACACTGACACCCCTTTAACCAAGCCTCTGGGTGGGTTCAACCCCCATATACCAGCCCCAGGTGTGCACACTGCGAACCCCTCAGGTCCCCAGGACTGGACATGGAGTCATCAGGGTGGACCAACCTCTAGTGTTCTTGGAGACAAGAAGGCAGGAAACCCTGAGCTGAGCCCTGTTTTGAAAGCTGTATTTATTGCTCATAGTCATTAATTACTATTATTATCATGCTCCTCTGCCTCTTCCACTCTTAGATAAAATGGTAGAAACAGAAACAGAGCCATGGATCCGCCAATTGTAAATATGGACAGTCTAGTTTCTGAGCTACAGAGAGCACCACACAGAATGACTCCTGTGCCTGTTTACTTTATATTTTTAACCAAACAGGTGGAGGGAACTTTTTCTGTGTTTGGTTTTCTTACTTTTCTCAGAGAAAATTTTATAAAGTTTGCATTAAAATGCTTACTAGTTTATTAGTTTCCTCTCTAAACATCTCTGAGTGGTTGCTTTCTTGCGCTCTCTCTCTTTTTCTTTCTCTTTCTGTGCCATCTATCTAGCTATCTAATTATCAAACTCTATCTTTTGGATTCAAGACTTAAGTCCCTGCAGAGATAGAGTATCTGCTTGCAAAATTATGGTTTTTTATAGAGCAGAGTGCAAAGGGTGCTTACTTCTGTGGAGAGATTTTAAGTCTTCCTCCTGTTTCTGTGTCTCTGCTCATCCCCTCCTGTCAACAGTGGGTTCCCACAAGACTCCTGGGCCTGATTGCTTTGAGCTTTCACACCTAATTAGTTCCTCAACAGGGTTATTGGGGTGAAAGAGAGAGCCACTTTGTTCTCTGAGAAAGCTTCCTTAGTCTCCTTCTTCAAGGAGACCCAAGAATCCCAAGAAGACTAAGGGTGTAGGCAACAGCAAAGCACTCACAGAGGTGGGACACTTGAATGTGCATGCCACCCTGGGAAAGGACAGGTACTGTCGTGTACATGGCTTCCATGATCATCTCCATGGCCTGTATCCTACCCCAAGTGGGATGAGTGACCAGACACCTGGTTGTAAAGTATGACACTAAAGGCCTGGGTAGGGACTTGGTGGCCAGGTGCAGCTAACACAGGCGACATGTTGTAAAAATCAGAGTGCTTGCAGTTTGGAAAAGGCTGTCCCACCCCCTGCCCATCGCAGAAGTGAGGCAACCCTGCCTCTAGACTCAGCAAGCAGCATCTGGCCGGGCTTCGGTGCCCCCTTCTATCACACAGCCTTCAGGAGGCATCCTCTGCCGGGAGCACCTCATGTAAACTCATGGGATTCCGCTTTGGATTCGTGGGGTTGTGGAAGCAAGGGCCCCTTCACTGGCTCTTCTGTCTACCTGTTGGTTGTTCTGCTCAAGGCCTCAAAGCCCACCTATATACCCTTTCACACTGGGGCACCAACGGGGTAAGAGCCCCTGTGCATCTCAACATTCTCCCATCAAGCCAATTCTTTGTTGGGAGAATGACTTCAAGCTTGCAGTTGCTGGTATTTTGCCTGAGGGGATGAAGAAAGAAGAGCAAGGGTCAGCCCTGTAGCAACCGTGAGATGTCCAAAGAGGGTTGATGCTTCATGCTGGACCGCCAGCCTCACCACTTTGCTGAAGTGCTGGTATGATTAAAGTCTCCCAAAGCAGATTTAAAGGGTAGCGGGTGGCATCAGTTCCAAAGGAACCTGTGCTTCCCTGAGGGGGAATGAGAAACTAAGTCAAGGAGACATCAGTTTCCACCTCTGAAGTAGCTTTGAGGGGAGAGAAGAATGAAGAGCAAGTAGACTGGCAAGGTGAATAGGGAAAAACAATGATAGTGACAGTGGTACATAGCAGTAAAAGTAATGACAATGGTGATGATAATGAAAACAACAAAACAAACATGTATGTGATAATGACTGTATTCTAGCCCCTGTTTTAAGTATCTACTGGTACTAATTTTTTCTTTACAGCATTCCTATGAGGGACAGAGGTGACTATTAAATATGGCTGCAATTATTTTAACTCTTACCTTCAAAAGATGAGACTCATGCTTCTCTCCTTGGACACAGACTGGACTTATTTTTGTCTAATGAACAGATGTTGCAGAAGTGATGTCATCAGACTTCACAGGCTGTCGTAAAAAGGCTTCCTTTCTCTCTCTGGTATCACTTGCTCTGGAGGAACACAACCATCACCTTGTGTAGGCAACCCTTTGCGGGTAAAGTGAGGTGCTTTCAACAGCTGTTCCTGACCTGCCAGTCACATGAGTGAGTCACCTTGGAAACAGACCACCTCATCCCAGCAGAACATTTGGGTGCTGCGGCCCTAACCCATGTCTGACTAAACCTCACAAGGTTGCCAGTTAAGCTGCGCCTGAATCCCTGACCCACAGCCCACAGGATATGAGAGCTAATAAATGCTTATTGTTGATTTAAGCCACTAGGCCTTAGAGTAATATGTTTCACAGCAAACAATAGTCAATGCAAGTTGTTATTTCTATTATCCCCATTTTATTAATAAAGTAACAGGGGCCAGAGAATTTAAAGGATTTGCCTACATTCCTAGTAAATTTTATCTGAAACTAGGTAGTCTGGCTCCAGGGCCTAGAATCTTAAACCTTGTGGTGAGCCTGTCAAGACTAAAAATTGGGAAAGCTGAGGCGAGGGACCTTGGCGGTGTCCCCACATGTGACTGCTCTTAGATCTTGTCCATTTTATTGATGGACTCTCATCTTCCTCTCCAAAGTGGGAGCTACTGGGTGACTTTCCAGTGCTTATCTTGGCCAGAATTAACTCCTGTTGCCAAAAAGTCTAATCAGTGGAAGACATAACACCTGCCCTCTGCAACCCCTATTATTTTAAAGAAGGTCTTTATTTCAATGATAGTCAAACATCTAAAATCGGACCGTAAACTCCTAAATGCAATCTTGGTGGTCACCTGTTCCATTCTAAGGAGAGATGCAAGCAAAGTCTTTACATACAAATTTTTTGACTCAGAGGAGACAGCAGTCAAGGCATGGAGCATTTCTGTTTAAGTGGAAGCTTTTCTCTGTGGCTCCCTATTGGCCAGGAGCCATATTGGTCTCCATGGTAAAGTAAGCAGTCTGTTCGGCACACATCTAAGGGCACGTACTGCACGCCAGGCACCAGTCTTAGGCCTAGATACACGCAGACAGGAGTCAAGTGACGCAAGCACCATCCCAGAAGAACCTTCTTCAGTCCAAGATGTGGCCTAACTGAAACTCTGCATGTCCCAAGGAGACCATTGGCCAAGTCTTTAGTGTTGCATTACTCCTCTTACATCAATTTTTTTTTTTTGGCTCCTTTATTTATATTATGTTTCTGATTACAAAATAGAAAGAAATGGAAAATATAAGGAATGACTTAGAGAAAATAATTACAATGGTCATTCTTCCGTGTGGAGATGATCCTATGGGGTCTTGTTGTACAGCTTTCTCGTGTTTTTTCTTTGCATCTGAGATCGTCTGTAGGCACGTGGGTATTTTATAAATTGGGGGTCAAGGAGCACACACTGTTTTGTAATATGCCCAAGACATTATTTTCTAGTTTGCCTTTCAGTTTCCCTGATGCACATGATTGTGTGTTTAGTTACTCCATTGCTCACTGCCCCGGACTTGGCTGCCAGGTGGAAGGACACACCTAGTAACAGCACATCCCAGAGGGAAGTCCTTGCTTCATTCTTCAGTGGCCTATACTGTAAAATATAGTTTTCACAAGGCTAACTAACTCACTTTTGTTCCCCCACCCCTACTCCCAACTTCACTTTTAATGAAAAAATTATATCCTGCTTGCTTTTCAGGTATGCTTTTTTTTTTTTTTAAGGACAGAGTATTTGTGATTTTATAACAGAAACAACCCTATTTAAAAAGTGGGTGACCCTAAGTGACTAGTTGAGATTTATAACAGAAAAATTACCCTGACCTGAGTGGAGCTGGAGGCCAGGAACTCAATCTGGTTCATGATGATAAGCATTTTCATGTTCACGTTTTGATCTCATCGTGAGGACAGGTCTCCACAGCAGTCATGTTTGTAGCTTAATAATAACCACTTCTGTGTGGAGAAAAGGAAAATGTATTTTCAGAATCATACTTTGAGGATTAATCCAGAAAAAAAACGGTCTGTTAGGAAGAGTGTCTCACTCAGTTGTTTCCTCTGCCTCTAAGATCCAGTTTACACACTGTCAGGGCAGCTATTCTGAGTAGGGAAAACAAAAACCACATGAAGGCAAGCAGACTAGATTCATAAAACATTCATTCTACAGAGAGGCAGAAGGGCTTAATGTGAATAAGGGAGCGGGTTTAGGTAAAAGTGTTTGTTTGCCCCCAGTGGCAGGTTCCTAACTCCCATCCTGGCCACCTAAGAGACCTTATCTCTCAAAGACCTTATCTCTGAGTTTCAGCATTTAGGTCATGTGGGTGCCACACAGAGCATAGATGTGCTGTTAACAGACTCAAGCTGGATGGAACATTCTAGAATTCTACTCTAGGAGCAGCAGAGTTGTTCCGAGATGGTTCAGGTCTGATAATAATCTAATGACTGGAAATACTACTAAATTTCCCATGACATTTTCCCCTTTTTAGCCAATATTGACTGGACGGCCCCTCAGGGTTCCTAGGTTTGCAAGATGTCCCTCAGCAATAACCATGAAGAAAGTGAAAAAATAGACTTCTATTACTTTCAGGATCTGAAAATTACACAAGCACACCTGGGTCACAGCAGTGAGGTTATTGAGAAGGAGGGAGGGAAAGAGAGAGAGAGAAATAGAGGGAGGCAGGGAGAGAGAGACATCTAGGGACTGGGGTCTTGCTTTTATTAGGGCTGGAAGATGGAGGGTAAAGGTTTACTCTTTATTGGCAACTTCAAATCATAAGAGTGAGAATTTAAAGCATGGGAGAGAGACAAAAGAAGGAAAAAGGAGAAGCAGTAGTCAATTGCAAGTGATCAGATATTTAAAGTGACAAGGATCTGTCAAACAAAAGAGCTGCAATTGCAGGAGGTAGCCTGGCTCTCACAAAACATTTGGTTAGCCCTCTAGAGAGGGTGCAGTTCTGATATGGAGACTTTGTTCATCAAAGAGAAGTCAGTTGTGGGAGCTTATACTATGCACCCCAGTGACCAGAAATCCCGGTTAGTGGTCTCTGTGGGCTCTGCTTCTCACTTTGCCCTTGGGCTATGCTATGTACTAACCACTGCCTGTGGAAATACTGGCTTGGTAATAACCCTAGGCAGGAGCAGCAGCTCAGGTGAACAGTGGACGTTCACAGGCTATATCTGTTCATTTAGATGGTAGTGTCGGAGGTTTGATCCCTGCTTCTGTAGCTCACTGGCTGTGTTCGCTTGGGAAACAGAAGGCCTCTGTTTTCTCATTTGTAAAATGGGAATAACAATACCCCCTCCACAGATTGAAAAGATAATAAACACTGGCCTTTCACACAGTGCCTAGTGCACTCTAAAGGGCTTAACAAATATAAGATTTTACTATTTTCAGCACCTGATACATAGTAGATGGTTTAGAAATATTTTTAATAATAAATGGGCAAATAAATGAATTATAAAGGAATTCTGTGGTTTTATATGTCTTTTAGAAATCTCCCTCTGCTATATAAGATATGATCCTCAGCAGCCTGCTGGAAGTCATGTAGATAATCAAGAAGGAGAAGAGGGAGCCATCATCATACAAGAGCTCTCCCTCACCCACACTACACCACACACACACACACACACACACACACGCATGCACGCATGCATGCATACACACAGCAACTTAAAAGAAATGGTACACAGATGAGTAAATCTTTAAAATAATAATTGTGTTAATGATATGTTCTGAACATGGACTCATTCCTTTCCTGGGAAATAAGAGCCCAGGAAGGAAAAGAGACATGTCAGTGTCAATGAGGGTTAGTGTCACCAAAGCTGGAACACTTTTGAGGGCCTGGGAAGACACAGAGGGGTCTCGGTGTGCACTTGGTGGTTCTCTTCCCTTGTGCTGCACTTGCTCACCAGCCAGTGGTCAATGGCAGCCTCCCGGGAAGGGCTCCAGTGTTAGGTTCCTGTGATGGTAGACAGCTAGATTCATGAGGACAGTGTAATGAAGAGTGCTAGACCCACTCAAGAACTCAGCTCAGAAACTGCACACTTCTGGGCACAGTCATTGCTCTCTTTGGCTTGTAGGAGAAACTCCTTTCAACAATTTTCACTAACAAATATTTTGAACAAAATAAGCTCTCCAAAATTTGACCGCCAGTTTCCAAAGGGAGTCTGTAGAGACTTTAACAAGCTGTTCCACACTGCCCCCTTGTGGTTATTGTTGTTTCTCAAAATTCAGATGTTTGTGGGTCCAGCCACGCCTCCATCCACCCACCCATGCATCCATTCATCCATCCATCTGACGTACTGTCTGCCCGTCCGTCCATCCATCTCTGTTCTTTCTATTCAGAAACACTGATAGGCACTCTTCCAGTGGTTGAGTATTATACTAAATGATATTTTGTTCCTGCCCTGAAGAGAAATTCTCCAAACCTAGGTACATATGTGACCACTCAGTAAATATTTCAAAGGGATCTTGGGTGAAATGTCATGAGATATAGGTGGGAGTAGAAGGTGGTTTCTGGGAGATTTAAAAAATGGACAAAGAGCTGCTTGGTTGATTAGTCAACAAACTAGCACTGAGTGATGTTCAGAAATGAATTGAGGTGGGGGTGAGGGCAAAGGACAGCACAGGGGAAGAGTAGACCTGGGAAAGTTCAGGAAGGAGCAAATCAACCCTCACCCATAGGTTCACCCCAGTTTGTCCAGCTGGTGGGCTCCTGACAAGCAGGGTCAGGCAGAAATAGCTCTGGGGCATTACTCTTTATCTGCTTTCTAGGCATTTCTAAAGGAGAAAGTCATTAAGTCACTTTTTCCACTTGCTCCCCCAAAATCTAGTTTGATGGGAAAGATCACAACCCAGT
Source organism: Uropsilus gracilis (assembly GCA_004024945.1). NCBI lineage: Eukaryota > Metazoa > Chordata > Mammalia > Eulipotyphla > Talpidae > Uropsilus > Uropsilus gracilis. The sequence continues at coordinate 4,360 of PVHY01013542.1, read as the reverse complement.
GCTTTAAAAATATTTCTTTTGTTTTATGTCTTAGGTTTTATGCCTAGATTCCTCTTTAAGGCTATTTTAATAGGGCTTTATTTCTGTAGAGGGATAATCAGAGTTGAGGGCTAAGAGGATTGACAAATTAGATCTAACTGCTCTTTTGCACTTGGGGGAAATTCTTGCCCAAGGACGTGCTGTATCTCTAGGAGTGTGTCAGTTTTTCATTTCTGTATTGATAGAGAAAGAGACCTAAGGGCACATCTAGATTCTGGTCTAAAGGGGAGTCGTAAGGATAAGTGTGACCAGATGTTACTTGGAGTTGTGCTCTGAACTTGGAGCTGCTGAGTGACACCCAGGAGAGGAGCCTGCTGCTGAGTGACACCCAGGAGAGGAGCCTGCTGCTGGTGGATACATGAATAATGGATCTTTGGGTCTTTAAGGAGAACGCGCCTTCAATGGATACCTGAAGACATGATCCATATGTCTATTCTGTGTGCCTGCAGGCATACACATACACACTCCCACCATAATACTATATTATGCTCTCTGGGTATATGTGTTGTTGGATACCTGCCCTTTTGAATTTCATCCTGTGACTTGGAAATCACCCACATTGTGAGACCTGTGTCTCCCTAAGGTCAAAGACACTAACTTTTCAAGCCCCCTTCCAACAAGGCGAAGCAATCTGACCCCTGTAATAGACTTTGCCTCTAGAAGACAATGTGAAAAGCTAGGATGCATAGCATCCATTTTGGAGTGAGCATTTAGGATACAGTTGTGGGTCTTCAACATCCAGAGACCTAGACACTGTATCCTGGGTAGTGAAAATGGACCCCAGGGTGAGAAGATGTCGATCCAGACTGGGATATCTCCAAGATAAACTCTTTGTCCCTCCCTTCAGAGATAATAAAAGTTCCATAAAGCCCTTTCCTGTTTAATCCAGTGGCCTGGGTCCACGTGTGAACTGTATTCTTTCTGGGCTAACGTTTTCCTCAGTATCAGTGCACTTTGGCCTGGCTTCATAAGAATCCTCTAGAATCCTCTCTAGAAAAGTATGCAGCCTTCAGGAAAACAGTTTCTAAGTGTAGATGTCATGTCCTTTGTTTCTGCAACCTAGGCAGGAACGAGGTCATAAGGCCGAGTTAACTTTCTCCTATTTTTCCCTTCTCCAAGCTACATTGCAAAACCAGTCACTTCGTCCTGCCAGTCACGTCACCTGCCCTTTCTCCTTTCTCACAATTCCTGCCATTTCTAACAGTTGTCAACGAAACGGTTTTCGGTTTCCCCAAGTCTAGCATCACCTGGCATTGAGGAGGGTCTCAGAGGGAGCGAAGGAGAGTGAGTTGGCATGTGAAATGGAGACCCCGGGTCTCTCAGGCCAGGAGAAACCAGGGCTGCCGTTGACTGCTGACCAAGGCTTTGCCTCACTGCTCATTATGTTCTGAACTCACAATGCCCTGCGAATGGGACTGGCCTGGTGCTTCTGCTTCCCTCACAGCTGGCATATATTTTTATGCATGAATTGGTTGTTTTCTCTTTTAAGATATTTTCTAAATTTTGTTCCTCCGAATGTTTTACAAATAATACCCAGCATTTCCTGCTCCTGACTTGGTGAAGAGCACTTTGTGTTACATGAATCTTCCCCACAATCCTACCTAGCTGTGAGCATCATGAGTCGTGTCTCCCCTTTACATGCAAGAAGGCTGAGCTCAGGGAGTATGTTGTCAGGAGTCTGGTTGACAGCATCAGAAATTCAACTCGTTTGAAAAATAAAGCAAGGATGAGAAGGAAAGGCAAGAAAGACAGGAAGTATTCAATAAGCAACAGTCCAGTGGATGTAGCTGGAGGCACACCAGGTTCCAGGTGCCCAGACATCCTGCTGGCCGCCCACCCTCACCTTCTGTCTTCTCTCAAATGCCAGTTTCAGGCAGCTCAACCCTGTGTGGGAGCACACAGCATCTCTCCCCCACTTCTACCCAATTTGACAAACCCTTTTCTAACACTTTTCTCAGAATCCCCAAATGACTTTGGTTGGCTAGCTTAGGTCAAGGGCGGCCCTAAAATCCTGAGTCTGAGGGAGGGCGGTTTCCACAGCATCAGAGAACTGTGACCAAAGAAGGGAGTCTTGGTATGCTAAAATAATTGGGGTTCGGGGCTCACAATAATGGGAGGAGGAGTGAACAACAGATTAATGTAGCAAATAGATGCCCCGATTCAAAGTCAGGTGTGACTTCAGAGACAGCCATCAGTTCACCTAAGGTCCATGAATGATGGAGATGTGAGTTCTAATTCTGGTTTTGTCATTGGTTGAGCTGACCTTGTAAATGTAACCACTTTAAAAGCCTCACTTTTCCCACTTGAAACAAACAAACAAAAAATCTGTAATCGCTCTTACCGCTTTGTCAAAATCATGTTAGACTTTGAATTAAAAATTGCCTTGAAACATCATGTATAAAGTATTATAGTATTCCTATGTATCTCTTCTGTTTGGTTTGTTGAAATTCAAAACTCCTTTTTCTTAATCCCCTTATTTTCTTTTTAAAAAATGCATTACAAAAAGCAAAAGATGCTATGAGCAATTTTTAAATATAGATAGGAGAAAAACCTATAATCTACCATCTTTACTATTCACATTCTGGTAGTATATCTGTTTTGTCTCTTTTTCTGTGAGGAGAAATGTAAGGTTTTTTTAAAATTAAAAACTGAAATACTGTAATACTCTTAAAAATGATTTTTGCTATATATAATATGGCAAATATTTTACATGGTGTTAAATATTTTTCTACGTCAATTTGATGGAAGAATGGTCTTCCATTGTTAACAAAACCTCTCTTGTTGAACAGTTAGATTGGTTCTAATTTTTCTCTATTGGCAAAAATACTACAAGATATAACTTATTAATTAAATATTTATTCTCCCTCATGACTATTAGAAAACCTTCTAAGTGTGAAATTTCTGGATTAAAGAATTGGGATAGTTATGACATGTCGAGAAGATTGCACCAAATTCTACTCCTATGAGCTATTGTATTAATTCCTGCATTAGAATTTATTGATCTTAGCATGATTTGAAATTCTTCAATGTTTGATATCCTTTTTTTCTATTAACTTCAGATTCATGATTGCTTGCCCTTCATTTTTCTGCGGATGGGAACTCTCCTCCCTCCTCCCTCTAAGTGCCACAGAATTTTCAGATGTGGATATAGTTCTCAAAATATTTAATCTATACTGGTGATGAAAATCTCTGTTCATAAAGTGCTTCCCTTACTTGACTTCCTTAATTAAACTCCTTAAAGAAAAGCAAACTACCCTTTATTTTTAGTTCCTGCTTCAAACACCATCACTGTGATGTCTATTCTAGATAGTCAAGGGACTCTCAACATTTTCAGTCTTGAAGATATAGTTTTCGTGAAAGTGCAAAGTCAGCTTCAGGTGTTCTGAGTGGATTTCCAAAAACCAGTTTCCTTAAAGAAAGGTTTTACATATGTTGATGTCATAAATCAAATATTGATTTAATTTATGACCACATTCTTGAACTCTCCTGTATAGACTCTTTTGCAACCTTGTTTGCTAAAATATTGAGTCATACTTCTTGTTCCCTCAATGATTTTACTGGAAATTCTAAAGATAAGGGACAGGTATTTATTAGTCAGTCAAGTAGCTAAAATCATTGTTTTTAAAAGACCCTCACTCATTTGCTCCAGAAATACCTACTGAAGTATACTAACTACAGGACCACTTATCACTTGGTATATCACTTGACATACTAAAAACACTACCCAGGAGCCCATAAGACAAATTAGATGTTGGTTATTGTGGTTCTAGGACAGGGTTCAGGAAGCTGAAATGTTGGGAAGGGTAACCTGCTGAATCAAAAACAGAGGTTTGCTCCTTCCCCTTTCAGAGCTCCTTCTGTTATAACATGCTCCCTGGAAATTTCCAAAGAAGTAAAACAAAATAAAGTGTAAGTTTGAGATGCTTTCTTTTTGGTTGCCAATAAATAGAACCATGTCTTCAAGTTCACTTTTTTTTTTCATTTTTCAAAAATTTCTTACATAGATAAATAGTTGGGGGGATACCTTCCCTCCCCTCCCAACCCCTATAATCCGTCTGTTCACTCAGATTCCTCTTTCGTTGTTTGATGATTTATGTTCAGTCCATAGGTCTCTCTTCCTTTTCTGTGGTTGTGTCTATTTGACAGGTGAGGGACTGTGTTCCTGGTACACAGCATTCTGTGGGTGAAGGGTTGTAGTCTTAACTTTGCGTTGGGCAGCCTGTCCGTGCTCATTTGAGGTTTAACAATGTCTTCTCATTGCTGCCTGCCTATTCCAGGCTATTCTCCCAGTATGTCCTTTGCCTCTTCTCCCTGCAGCTCT
>PVHY01013541.1:0-41052 GCA_004024945.1 Uropsilus gracilis | reverse complement strand
ATGAAGACATTAATTCAAAAGGACACATGTACGCGCATGTTCGTTGCAGCCCTGTTTACAGTTGCAAAGAATTGGAAACAAACCAAATGCCCCCAAACGGATGATTGGCTAAAAAAAATGTGGTACATATACACGATGGAATACTACGCATCCATCAAGGAGGACAAACACATGTCATTTGCAGCGACCTGGTTGGAGCTGGAAAAACTCATATTGGCGGAAATAAGCCAAAAAGAAAAAGAGAAGTACAGGATGGTCTCACTTACTGATAAAGGTTTTTATGGATATCAAAAATCCATAAAGAACTCACATGGAGCAACAAAAAGAAACCAAAAACAAATCCAATCAAACATGGGCAGAAAAGTTTAAAAGCAATTAATTTATCGAAGAGGAAATACAAATATCCAAGAGGCATATGAAAAAATACTCAATTTCACTTATAGTCAGGGAAATGCAAATCAATACTACAATGAGATGCCACCTCACACTGGTAAAAATATCCCATATCAAAACAACAGAAAATAAGTGCTAATGAGTATGTATTCCCACTACTGGTGGGAATACAAATTGCTCCAGCCACTAGGGATAGTTGTGTGGAGGACCTTTAAAGTACTGAAAATGGAACTATCATTTGATTAAGCAAGCCCACTTCTAGGAATCTACCCAAAGGATACACAAACATGAACTCAAAAGACACCTGCACTCTCATGTTTATGGAAGTACTATTTACAATAGCCAGGATTTGGAAACAACCCATATGTCCCCAAACAGATGAATAAATAAAAAATTATGGTATATTCACACAATGGACTATTATTCAGCAATCAAAAAAAGACTAACATGTCATTTGTGACAACGTTGATGGAGCTAGAAGGAATCATGTTAGTGTAAATAAACCAGAAAGTAAAAGAGAAAAACTGGTTGGTTTCACTTATATGTGGGATATAGGAAAATGAACAAAAGGACAAGAAAAAAAGTTAAAACCAACAAACTGACAATAGAATTAAAGCATACAGTTAAGGGAGGGAAGAAGAAATCAAGGAAGGGATGAGCACAGGAGGTGAAAATGATGATAGTGGGAGAACCCCAGTGAATACAACTATATATATATAGTTATATATATATATATAGTTATATATATGTAAACAATAAAAAAAGAATAAAGTTGATGTCTTGTGAGCTCTAGTGGAAATGTATATTAATAGATGAAAAGAAAAGAAGGATAGTAAGTGGAATCTGACTCTTCAAGAACAATAGATCACGAAAAAGATGAGCAACCTTGTACAAGGAACAGTCTCATATGATCAAATTGGCAAACATGAAGGTAGATAAAGGGGCAAAGAATATGACATTCCTTGCAGATTCATGAAAGGTTAAAACCTTACAGAACTTCTCTTTTGTAGAATTACTTGAAGAATTGGCCTTGTTCATTGATAACTATTGCACTTTAAAAACTCTTGAATAGAGTGTAAGTTGGTTAAGTATGTAAGTTGAATAGTATGTAAGTTGGTTAAGATATCTATATTTGTGATATTTATGTCATCAAGTAAGTAGTCTGAAAAGCAGGTAGCCAGTCATGACTTCCTTACCTTGATATGAAATTATCATTTGCTATTTAGAATGTTTAAAATTTGCTTAATGAAAACCAGACTTGCTTCTAAACCAATGACCTGGTACTCCCAAATCTTTATTTTACGTTCCTATTCTTCTGATTATATTTTCCTAAAGAAACTGCATTTCCATACAAATCAAAACCACAATGAGAGACTACCTTACACCAGTAAGAATGACCCACATCCAAAGAACGGGCAATAAGAATTGCTGGCGAGGATGTGGAGAGAAAGGAACATTACTACACTGCTGGTGGTAATGTAAACTAGTCCAACCACTATGGAAAGCAGTGTGGAGGACCCTCAAACTAATGAAAATGGAACTACCATTTGACCCAGCAATCGCTCTTCTGGGAATCTACCCAAAGGAGATCTCAATGTGGGTACAAAGGGACATCTGTGCTCAGATGTTTACTGCAGCACAATTTATAGTTGCAAGGACTTGGAAGCAACCTAAATGCCCCAAAACAGATGACTGGTTGAAAAAAAAGTGGTATTAATATATACACAATGGAATATTGCTCATCAAGTAAAAATGACAAATTCGATGATTTTATAACAACATGGATGTACTTAGAAGAAATCATATTAGCAGAAACAAGCCATAAAGAAAAAGACAGAAACCAAATGGTTTCACTAATATATGGGATATAGTGAAAAAATAAATGAAAGACTTGAGGAAAAGCCAAAACAAGCTAAGCACCAAACTGAAGTGCACGACTCTGAGCAGGAGGGAAAGTTGGGGGGGGGGGGTGAGAATGGAAGAGGGGGGTGTAAATCCCTGGGATGACAATGTTGTGAAATGTATATATAAATAAATAAATTTAAAAAAAAAGAAACTGAATTTCCAGGAGAATTTATCTGTTAGATATCATTAAACTTACCATTATGTGATTACTCTCAAGAAAATGACTATATTATAGATAATTATTGCTGATATATAATATTCTTAGGGAAAACTAGTTGTGAATGATATAGAAGATTTCACCAGTGGTATTTCAGGATGAGTAGAAACTAAGAATTCTGAATATGCCTAGTCATTAACTTTAACTGCCAAAATGTTAGCACTTTTATTGAAAAAGACATGAACACTGGTTCCCTTTGCATGACTACGGTGTAACCACTTCAAGATCTCAAAGCTACTCGCCATGCAAAAACAATAAACAACTCAGGGAACAACAATCTCTTTTCTACCAACAGCCAATTTGAATCACTTACTGGTTATTAGAAAAACTGGGTGATTATAATTTGCACTCTAATTCCAATTTGCACTCTAATTCCTCCACATTGGATTGATTCTCTTGACCTCTCAATTGGAAAAAAATATAATTTGAGTAGAGTTTATCTTTTAATACCTTAATTTTAATAATGAAATGTAAACACTTTTTAAAATAAATAACTTTGGAGAAGAAGGGGAATACAGATTTTCATTTCCCCTTAGACACAGTGTGCCCCTACACATCCTTTGGTTCTTCATTTACTCAGTTCTCTGGCTGTATCTGCAACCTCACCACTTGACTCAAATTACTATCTCTTGGTTTTTCCACCTACTTCCTGTTCAATGAAGCATAATCACCCCTATCTGTCTTTTGCGTAGTCTGTGTTGTTCTCTCATGTCAAAAGAGTATCCCCTTTTCCAGTAAGCCATGGAGCTCACCCAAATGTAATGTCCTTCTGGTTAGTGGTTAGATTTCTCATAAATCAAGCAAAGAATATGAGCTATTGCCCTTTTGGTAAAGTTCCTTGACTACTCCATGTCTCTTCCACCTCAACATGAACCTTAGCAATACTGTTATTTTCTGTCTTATATAATTCTAGTTTTAGCAAAGTGCCTAGAATATAATAAACACAATGCATATACATATGATGCTTATATTTTGTCACTGATCATTTATTTAGCTTTTAGTTTCATAGGCTGCAGCTGACTTTCAACTATAGTAATGCATTTATGTACCATTCTTTACTGCCTTGTAAAAGACAAAGTGCTAGCCAAATTCAGCCTTGAAGGTTTTCAATTAATTTGATCTGGATAAGAGAACAGAGGGTGAGAAATAATGAAAAGACACTTGTCTATTAATGGCCATACATCTAAAATATTAGTCATTCCAGAGATCTCTGCTACATAGAAGGTCTCATCTATATTCCATTCTTAGTATTTTTTCTCACCTGATTGATTTCACCCTCATTACTTAATTTTCCTCATTATCATTACTTGTCTTTGGACAAAGAATGGTATCAGCTTAACAGTTTGTATAAGCTTCTGTCTACTGTCAAATTCGTTAATGTCCTTATTACAGGGATATAAAATCTTTGTCCTCTGCTGAGCCATCAAAGGTCTGCTATCTGTCAAAATGTCATCCAGAACAAAGTGACAAAGTCTTCATTCTTGTCTTGCAACTTGAAAAGCCATTTATTATTGAACAACCTGCTCATTCTGTATGTTTTGCTAAAGATCTTATTCTTTCACTTCATTTTTTTTTTTTACTTAACCTCTTCTGTGCCTCTACATAATTCTCCAAAGTCATGATCCAAAGGGAATGAATATCAAAAAATCCTTTTCTTGATTTGTTAAAGCAATTCCCTGGAGATTTTGATTTACTAATAATTTATACATAGATAATATAAATGCAAACCTCAGTCCAGTTTTACTACAAATTTACACTGCATTTTACTGGGCTATTATTTAATAAAATTTCCCAGCAGTTTCATGGACAGACTTGGGAAAAACAGACATTATAAAGGATTAGCCTAATGATTCTCTATTAAAAAAATTACCTCCCATATTAAAGCAATCCCTTGATGCAAGTCAATCCTGAAATATTTAATCTTGCCAAGGAATGAACTTTTTTTTGTTGTTGTTGTTAGAATTTTTAGATATTTGAGGGTTAGCTTTTTTATGCATAAATTTTAATATTAACAATAATAAGTCACAAAAATTAATTTCTTAAATTGAGTATACTGAATATAAACTAAGTTTGTAACTTTAAATCACCATTAACATTAAATCTGTGGGAGCTGAGGTCCTTTTGAACTGTGCAGACCCTTGGAGAGGTGCTCCAGCTCACCCCTGCAGTGGCTTTAGGCAGTTGGTGAGGGTGGGGGAGCAAGGGTGAGTCCTATGCCTCTGGGATCTCAGGGTGTCAGGGACTCTGGGTCCAGGGATCTCAGGCTGGGGAAGCTGGCCTCTGCCTCCATGTAGGTAGGGGGTGGGGCTGGCACCTCTGTGTGTGTGTGGGGGGGGGGTCGCCCCCCTTTGGTTTACTCCAACCTCAGTATACCTGCACTAGGAGTGAAAAATCCAGTCTCTCCAGCTGCAGAAATAATGCAAAGGAAAGGAATTAATAACGGAAGTAAACACTCACCACCTAGGTGGGACAAGCACTGTGCTGGGAACCACTGAGACAAGGTGAAACCAGTGATTGAGGTGACCTGTCACAGATTTCTACTCACATTGTCTCTGGCACTGGAGAATCAAACCCCAGGTCCACAGTAACATGCAACGTGAAAGAGGCTCCCTCTTTTACTGATCAATGTGGAAAGAAAGCCACCACAAGTGGCTGTGGTCCCATGGCAAATCTGCTAACAAGAAAGAAGGGGGGAGTTCAACCGACCACCTGGGGAAGTCTGCCCCAGCAGTGAACTCCTCACCGCCATCGGCTGGGAGTTGGATTCCCAAACCCAGGTATCAGAACTGTATGTCACAGAAGCAGCAACAAGGGAAAGAAAGGGTCCTGGAAAAGCACAACACACATCTGCATGACAAGATCCCAACGTGCTCAGCCTAATTATCTGCTTCAGCTACTCCTGGAGATCCAAGCAGCCTCATCTGTTGCTCTCCAGGAGAGAAAATACATGCAAGAAAATAGAATTTGGTTCTAAAAAAAGAAAAGACCAGCAGGCCAAACAGATCACCAGCTTGCAGTGAGAGGAGTTAGAGTGACCAGAGCAGGGAGAGGAGAAAGGAGATGGGGGGGGGGTGTGGGAGACAAGGAATAAGGGGTACAATACAATCATACAAACATGACCAATATTGTATGATAATTACAAAATTAAAAATTTATATAAAGTACATTAAATCTAAAGCATGCATTTAAACCAATATTCTTTTAGTAACTACTGAAGAATTTGAGACTCCTTGCCCTCATACTAAATGGGTATCGGTATATTTTTTGAGTTTCTTTGTCTTTTTAAAATTACTTTCATTCATTATTGTTGAGTTGCATCCTACACTATTATCATTGGAACTTTTATTAGTATTATTCTTCTCCCCATAATTTATTTGTTTCTGTCTCATAAGAATATAGATATTTGGGTTTAATGAGTACTCTCAATTAAAAGAAAAGTGCACACAAATTCTAGTAGACTGGTTGTGAGAATGAAGAGAAATCTCCACCCCCGAGGGTAATCTCAGATTGTTCTTTTCTGCCTCCATCTCTGCTTCCTTGACTTTTTAGTATCAAACGGAGCTCTAGCCTATCTTGATACTTTGGGAATCCAACTCCCAGGTTATTGACTTAAATGACAAAGATTATTTGCTTGGAGGTAGTAAGAATTAGTTCCATCAAGTGGATATTTATCCTTCAACTAAATCTTTTTTTCAAGAAGCATGCCCTGAGTCCCATTCTCAGTCTTATCCCAGGAAAGGTTTGGAGAAAAGAAGAGAGAAGAGTAGTAGCACTACATGACATTTCTCCATCCATAAAAACCTTAATTTTCTATGGTAAATAGGGAGAAAGGGGATTTTCATTGCAAAGGGCATGTAATTTTTAGTACATCTATGTTGTACTATTGTTGTTTACTGAAATTTGAAAATGTAGTGAGTGATTCTTGTTAAACAGATTTATATACATATTAATTTAATCTAAATACTAGGTGCTGAGCAGTAACCAACATGTAGAGGGTGACACATTATACACTCAGAAATTTATACTCAATTATAGGAAAGATTAAGAAAGCATGAAAGTATACATATGCCTGAAGATCGGAAGATATAGTTGGTGTCTTATGAAATTCAAAGGAAAAGCATTTGAACCAGATTCCACAAAGGTGAGGGGTGGTGACAGTGTTGTGTGTGTGTGTGTGTGTGTGTGTGTGTGTAAGTGAACAATTAGGGGCATGACTCCTGACCTGAGTCTCAAAGAATGATGATCCAGATAAAAGAGACTTAGAAAATTAGTATGAGTAACAATCAAACACTCTTGATTGTTTAAGTATGTACAAATAATTGATGATCGTTGAAAGTTCTTTTATTTTTGTGTGTGGAGCTAAGCATTTAAATTTACTATTAGTAAAGTTAGAATTCAGTTTTACGAAAGGAAGTCAATATTTTTATAGAATTTATTGCCTTACATAGCCAGTGGCATTTTAAAAATCAATATTTATTTTGACAAAATAGTTTAAAAGCTATGCAGATAAACTTTTTTCAGAAATATTAAAGTATAGCATTTTGGGGAATACATATTAAAGTAGAATTGTGTATATAATTTGTAGATTATGGCTAGATAGAGATAAGATTTTTTTTCCCCTACACAGATTAATTCTCCTGAGATAATTTCCAAAGGTAACATTTTGAAACACACTTAAACTATTTTAGGAAAACATAAACTGTGTGCTAATGCAGTGGTTAGAAGAGGAAATGATGTATTTTTTCTGAGTAAGAAGGGGAAAGTGATATCCATTGAGATTTAAAAAGTAATGTGATAGTAGATGCTACAATTAAAAGTCATAATGGTCTCCATGATAACAAATTATCACTGAACAACATTCTCAGGAAAACATTAACAAAACAGTATTAGAGTGAGTGACTTAATATATGGTGTGAAGAAGTGGTTGGAGGCAAGAAGAGATACAATCTCTTATTCCAAAGATGAGAAAAAACTAGTTTGAAACAGGTGATTCAGTCATAGATGGCAGACATCTTTTGTCATAGGAGAGAAAGTTATAGTCTCTGTGTCACTAGACTCCAAAGTCATTTTACATCTGAACTTGGGAATTTCTAAACTATACTCATTTAAATTCACTTTTCTTTTACTATCTTGGAATTCATTTGGAATTTCTGAGGTGTTTAGGAGCATGAATTAGTAAAGCATTAGTCTTGCTGCTGTAAATTTAAACAACAAACACCACAGCTAATTGGAAAAAAGAAAACCTTTTGCCAAACAGTGTCTATGTTTTTGGAGAAGTGGTAGAATAATTTTTAAGCACTAATTAACTGAATAAGTGGGATAACAAGCAAATTCCCTAATGCAGGTTTGATTTCACAGTTTTCCTCTGGAATTGGAACTGCTATCCTGTCTGAAGAAAGTTAACTAAAAAGGAAATGTTTAAATCTGAGGCTGAGAATATGTCTGTTACTGAGTTTTTCAAAAATTGCTTTATTTTTTTGATTCCTCTTATTATGATTGTCTTTGTAAGATTTTATATTAATAAAAAATCATTAATCACTGTTAAAAAAGTGTTCAATTCATTGTCCACCAGATGTCCAACTTTTATTTGCAAAATCACATATCTTGGCAGAGGTTTACTAATGACAACTTTTTCTTGGACATTTTTAAGTTCTTTTCAACTGCCAAGATTCTTCTGCCAAAGAATCAGTATGACAATATTTTTGCCAATAATTTTTTATTTGGTTATGGTTATTATAATTTAATAAATTACACTGTTTAGTTACTGAATACCTATTATTTGAGAGCAACTGTAGTTATTGTTGATTCTGATTATCTAAGAGAGTCTAAGCTAGGAAACTTTATTATTTTGACTGCTTTCTTAAATCATTTTTTGCCTCACTTGGAGATGACAAAACTCTAAATTCCCATCTCAGAAAAACTTACATATGTGCACTATATTGAATTTCAAAATTAGTTTCCAAATAACTGTGAACCCTCAAAACACAACCATTTCTTTTTGTTTTTTGAGTCTGCTTTATTTTTATTTATTTATTTTTTAATATCAAAATATTTATTTATATGTAAATTTTACATCTTTGTGATTTCTGGGGTTCACCCCCCCTCCCTAAATGTTCCCATCCTGTCCCTCTCTCCCCCAAGTTGTGTACTTTAATTTGGTTGTTGGCTTATTTTGACTTTTCTTCATGGCTTTTTCCTTATCTTTGCTGTGTTCCATATAATATTGAAACCATTTGGTTTTTGTCTTTTTCTTTTTGACTTGTTTCTGCTAATATGATTTCTTCTAAGTCCATCCATGTTATCATAAAATCATTCAATTTGTTTTTAGTTGATGAGTAATATTTCATTGTTTATATATACCATGTCTTTTTCATCCAGTCATCTGTTTTCAGAAATTTCGGTTACTTCCATGTCCTTGCAATTATAAATAGTGCTGCAATAAACATCCGAGCATAGGTGTCTCTTTGTACAAGTATTGAGGTCTCCTTTGGGTAGATTCCCGAAAGCAATTGCTGGGTCCTATGGTAGTTCCATCTTCATTACTTTGAGGGCCCACACAGTTTTCCATAGAGGTTGGACCAGTTTCCATTCCCACCAGCAGTGTAAAAGTGTTCCCTTCTCTTCACATCCTTGCCAGCACTTGTTGTTGCTCGCTTTTTGGATATGGGTTATTCTTACTGGTGTACGGTGGTATCTCATTGTGATTTTGATTTGCATTTCCCTTATTGCTAGTAACATTCAGCAATTTTTCATGTGCCTGTTGGCATTTGTATTTTCTCTTTGGAGAAGTGTCTTTTTAACTCTCCCCATTTTTTGATTGGGTTTCTTGTTTTGCTTTTGTTTAGTTGTGTGAGTTACTTGTGGATCTTTGTTATTAAACCCTTATCACTCTTGTGGAGGGCAAATTTTTTTTCCCTTGCGGTTGAGCCTCTTTTAGTTTTTTCTGTTGTCTCTTTTGATGTACAGAAGCTTTTTAGTTTGATGTAGTCTTATCTGTTTATGTTTTCCTTCATTTTTTTGCTATCTGTAGATTTTTTCAGAAAGAAATTTCTGAATTGTACTTCATGGAAGGTTTTTCCCAAGTTTTCTTCTATGTATGTTATGGTTTCAGGTCTGACATTTAAGTTTTTTTTAATAATTTTTATTTTAATTTATACATATATATTTCACATCAATCACTTCACTGAGGTCCCTGGGGGTCCCCCACCACCTCCTCTCCCTGGTCATTCCAGCTGGTCCCTTCCCGCAGTTGTGTACTTTCATTTGGTTGTTCATATATTAGTGAAACCATTTGGTATCTGTCTTTTTCTTTATGGCTTGTTTCTGCCAGTATGATTTCTTCTAGGTACATCCATGTTACCAGAAAATCGTTGAATTTGTCATTTTTTATTGATGCATAATATTCCATTGTGTATATATACCACATCTTTATCATCCAGTCCTCTTTTGGGGGGCATTTGGGTTGTTTCCAAGTTCTTGCAATTATAAATAGTGCTGCAATAAACATCCGAGCACAGGTGTCCCTTTGTATACACATTGAGATCTCCTTTGGGTAGATTCCCAGAAGAGCGATTGCTGGGTCAAATGGTAGTTCCATTTTCATTAGTTTGTGGGTCCTCCACACTGCTTTCCATAGTGGTTGGACCAGTTTGCAATCCCACCAGCAGTGTAAAAGTGTTCCTTTCTCTCCACATCCACTCCAGCACTCTGACATTTAAGTTTTTTTATCCATTTTGGAAACTCAACCATTTCTTGATGACCATAAACTTACCCTCCTCATTGGTGGCCCTGAGGGGCCATCTGCACTTAAACTACCCAAGCCCACAGCTTCTACTATAAGTTCCTGGAAACTTTCTCTGCAAATGAATGCTCAGTTCATGTGTGGGGCAGGTCAAGCATCCACACTTCAATACCTTAGAGCACTTTTCAAGCATGGATAAATATCTCAGTCTCATCACTCAGGAGGTAGGACAACCTCAAGACATTTTTGACATCTTCTTTCATGGACCCACACAAGCAAGGATCCCCCCCCCTTGACAAAGTAGTTATTTCTCACTGACATACCTTTCCTGACTCTTCCCTTGCCTATTTCACTTCCCTTTTCTCCAGCTGACACTTCTTGAAGTTAGCTTTTAAATAAAATATTTTCAAACACATCCTAATCTCAGATACTACTTTTGGGTATAGCAACCCTTTCCAGTTGCTTGTGTTATAATAAACCACCCCAGAACATGGTGGCATAGAACAGCAAAACTGATATTTTATTATATTTATGAATTCTCTAAGTTAGGAAATTAAACAGAGAACTGTGAGAATGGATTGTCTCCACTCTGTATGTCTGAAATCTCAGATGGGAATACTCAAAGACTGAGAATGACAAATGGGGTCTGAATTTACTTGACAGTTCCTCATGCACATATCTATATTATGTGCTTGAATGACTCAACTGTTGAGCTCAACTGAAGGTAATGATAAGAGAACCTCCAGCGTGGAAGTCTCAAGGTGGTCATTCTTCTTCCAGGTTAGCTAGTTTACTCCAAAGCAAGTGTTCCAAGAGAATGAAGTAGAAGTTACATGGTCCTTTTAAATCTAGCCTTTGAACTTCTTAACATCACTTTGATTACATTCTGTGGTACAAGACAGTCACTAAATTTGTCCAAATTTGATGGGAGGAATGTTAGAGGATGCACATAGACTTTTAAAAATCTCTAGGCAAATTTTAGATAGTCAATTTCACAATTAGAATTTGACTCTTAATGAAAAACATTCTCACTGCTAAACATTCTCAGAGAAGATGTTGAAAGCTAGAGTTAATATTTTTATTATTCTGTTATTCTACCTGGTTGATGATTTTATTAGAATAGGTATACCCACAAATCAACTGAGAATGGATATGTCAAATTCATTTTATTAATTTAATCCAATCAAAGGGTATTTGGAAATGCATTATTTAAATATATAGTCAGAAATTACATTTTCATGGGAATTATTTTTATGGAAATATAGAGTAAGTCTACTTATAAAGGATTTTCTTAAAGTTGATGAGACATGTAATTACATTTTTGAATACTAATTGTAATAAGTACTTTAATGTATATAAGTAGATCTTGAATTTTAAGCTTAATTAGGCAGAGAAAACAACAAATGGAAGAAATACAAGATATTTTTAAATGATGGCTAAGTTAGCATACAGAGGTTTATGTGTTCAATAGAATCAGTGAATTTTTTGTCATTTGATAATAAATAAAATAATCATTTATAATAAAAGTATCTGTACTGAAAGAACACATATATTTCTTTTAGTTCAAACTTTAACTTTTATTTTTAACTTTTATTTTTATGAAGTCTCAAGATATATCTCAAGATACATAGGTTTTTTAGTGGGCAAAATTCACATTCAGAAATTTTTTTTGGTTTGTCTACAAAATAGTTAGATAAGGTAAAATTATAGAAATAATATGATTGGTGGCATAAGGTATTCTGTGAGAGCAATATAATAAATAAAAAATGGGATTTTTAAGACAAACAAGTATAGATTAACGGTTCTGATACTGATAATTATGCACACAGTAATGAAACAATGAAGTGAATGAGTGGAAGATGGTTAGTCAAGTTTCTCACTGTTGAACAGATGCTCACAGATAACATGAGGAAGAATCTAGAAGAATCCATGTGGAGTTGGAGATATCAGTTGGACTTCTGTTTCATTAATATTAATACAGGTGATTACATGTAGAAATAATAATAGATGTATCTATAAACATGGGTTAGTGTAAAATACACAAAGTTTGCTCTGTCAGATGAAATGGTCTAAAAGGAATGATATTCTAATATCAACAAGCATGCTTAGTATTCTTTATTGTAGTTTATAACACTGTTCTTGAATGAAAGTAACTGGGGTTCCCTGGAGGATTTGTCATATAGAATAAGACAAGAAAAGTAAAGTATGGGTAGGCCTAGGACATTTGCCAGAGTGTAAGGAAATTGGAGGTGGGGGAAGACAGAGAGAGAGAGACAGAGACAGAAAAAGACAGAGACAGAGAGAGATAGAGACAGAGAGAGCGTGAGAGTTGAGGAAGACGTAGAGAGGAGGGGGAAGGAGGGGAGGAGGAGGAGAAGGAAGAGGATGATGGGAAGGAGGAGGAGGAAGGGGAAGAGAAGGAAGGGGAGGAAGAGACAAAGAAAGGGAGGGAAGGAGGAAGGGGAGGAGAAATGGAGGGCGGGAAGAAGGGGATGCAGCAGATACCTATAGGAACCAACTGAAAGTCATTCAAAAATATCAAATAAATTCTAAGTGTGGGGCATGCTCCAAAATACCAAATCATCAAAGATAAGGAAAGGTTGAAAAAAATGGCATAGTCAAGACTTGGCTAAGGAGCCAAGGTGACTGGATGACTGAGATTGGATCCTGGAATAAAAAAAAAGACATTAGATAATAGCTAAGGAAATCTAAGTAAAATGTAGACTTTAGTTAATAATGATTTATAACTAAAAAAGTTAATATTGATGAACTATTATAAATGTAACAAAATAGAACCAGATAATTAATAGATTTATCTTTTATTTTGAACCTTCTAAACAAACAATATTAACCTATGTTTTTCCCAGCTAAAAACTGTGATATAGCCTCGAATAAGTACTCAAATTTCCTATACTTCCTAAATGGTATAATGATAAAGATATTTGTAACTACGTAGTTGATTAAGTATTTTTATTTACTTTTTTGGGAATTGAAGTCAAAGTTTATGTACATTGGGAAAATGTTCCTATCTCTTTAGACATTTTCCCTTCCCCCCCCCCCCAATCTAGTGTCTACAGTATTTACTTAGTAGAGAGTTTAAGACATTTTCTAGTAAAACTTCCTCTTCAAATGTCCCAATTCTGGCTAGCTCAAATTAGGCAGTTACCTTAATTTGGTAGAATGAGTCAGGGTGAGACAGAGTTCCCGCAAAGTCCTTTCTTTTTCCAGAAGATCAACAGAGAACCTCTGAATTAATTTTTATTAAATTCAGAACTGAAGTTTATGACACTTTTAGCACCTTGAAAATGATGTGACCCAGGAAGAAAATGATGAATGAGTACTAACAATGGTTTGAGTGAAAACTAAAGGGGCAATGTTGGCTTTCATGCTTAATCCTATTGAGAAGGGGGGACGCAATAACAGGCTACTTAATTCTACATTCCACACTCTACTAATCTGTAAAGCAGAGCTGCCCCTAAATATCTTATGTGGTACTTGAATACAATAGCTCCAGAGACATTGTAAGATGTCACTTGTGAACTTGAATTTACAAAAGATAAAATAACTTCACAGGATATGCATAAAGATATTTGAGAAACATCTATTGTTCTGAAATGAGATAATGGTATATATTTTGCTGTGAACCTGGTGATTACAGCAATACAGACATTCCCCACTAGAGAGGAGACCTGCTGGACTTGATGACATTTTGTTAGGTTCTTTGGACAGGATTTGACAGTTTTTACAACATTAAAATATGCTCATTTGCATCTACCTCAGGAACATCTGGAGAGGGAAAAAAAGTGGCTTTGGAAAGCTGTTCAGCTCACAGAACACTGAGGCTGAGCAAACATTCCAGCTTTCCCATGCTGGCCATCACTCACACCCAATGTATTTATTCTTTTCCTTCGACAAGAGAGCAACATTTGGAATAGCTCAAGCTGCTGAGTTAATCATCGAGACACAACAGGGACGTTTCAATCTGTGGGCCTACCCAATTTGTATGATTTGGAATCAACATAACTCCTAGACTGAGCAAGGCAAATACTGCATCTTGTTGGAGGCATAGGAAGGGGACAAATTTGCTACCTTTCAAATTTCCTATCTCTGTTTAAAGTATTAATGCCAAGACAAGAACTGCCAGTATTTCCATGAGTCATTGACTTCAGCTCAACCCCATATGCTTCTTACCTAACATGGTGCATACTTTTTCTCTTTTGTTTGTATAATTTTATTCTTTCTAAATGTACACTGGAACTCAAAATAGGATTTTACCTTGCCATTCTTGAGTTGTGATAGAACTTACTGAAGTCATTCTCTGTACCCACAAATTCCTTCCCACTTCCCAACACCACCTAAGCACTCTGAAACCTGTAACAGTTGAGTACCAAAGAAATAGTTCTTCCTGTCCCTTCCTTGTAGTTTTAAGCATAGCCAGGTTCTGAGAACTGATACTCAAGGCGGTAGTTCCTTATCTTATTTTTATAGATAGTTATCTTTGCTTTGCTCCATAGCAGCATTTTCATAGTGTGCTCAAAAAGAAAGGCATAGTCAAATAAAAGGCAAGACATTACTTTTTTAGGAATTAAAGGTATTTTCTCTTGTAAGATGAAATAAAATTCTGTCTTATTATGTGAGCTTGTAAGTTATTGGAACTCTTCTGCAAGCAAATAAGGAGTTAAAATCAAGTTATGTCTAGGGGGAATGCTTTTGCATCTTATGCTTAACAAGTTTGTAAATTTAACTTTTTTATTTAGCTTGTAAAGCAGAATCATGATGATGATGAGGAGGAGGAGGAGGAGGTGGAGGAGAAGGAGGCCTCTGGCTTGGAAAAACTTCCATTTAACTATAGGACAGACTTCATGGAAATTGATATCAAAAAGTTTGACATTTTTCTAAAGACTCTGCATAGCATGGATGAGAAAGTGTTTGGGGGCGTCTGTTATCTGGCTGTTTATGAATTTTTTTCCACCTGATAAGAGCCAAAAAGTCAATAGTGTTTTACCAACAGGTGGTAACCAGGAACATACTGGAGAGTCAACTGGAAGCAAAGTAAGAAGAGTGACTCCTCCCTCTCCTTTCCTAACTACAATGAGTGTAAAAAGTTCTTTGCCAGGCTTCCAGATGATCGGAAAGGAATTTTTCTTTTCTCTTATTTCTCTGAGACTGTTGTCTTAAGTGTCTCTCATTGTAGCACTGTTGTTTAATACACTGGAATTAAAGTATTAGAACAAATAAGTGGCAGCTTTTTGCTATTAAAAAAAATGGTTTCCTTGTTTTGGTTCATCTCAGTTAGCTTGAAAAGGTCTTCACCTAGTCATGTCCTCTTGTCATTGAAAGGCAGGAAAAGAACTAACACAGCTGAGAAGACTATTTTCAAAATCAATCCTTCATATTTAAAAGAGAGAGATCCATCCTCTCCAGGAGGTGCAAACATAGTCATTAGAACTGAGACCTCCATCTTCTCAAGTGCCCTTCCATTTTTTTCATACTGAGAGGAGCTTTCAGGTGCCTGCTGGGCTAACTAAAATAGATGGCTTTTTCCCTTTAATGGGGTTCAGTTTGATTTTCTGTCATTGTGGTCAATGACACAAGACCTGTTCTACTGTCTGAATGTTAGAGCACATCATTTTCCCTCACATCATTTGAGCTGCATTATTTTTACTCACCTGTCTGCTCAGTGAGTGTCCTTTTGGGGGATATTCTTTGATCTACACCCTAACGTATCACTGCCTCCCAAGATTGTAACATACATGGGATTCACTGAGGGAAAGTCAGTTCTCATTTCTGATATACTAAGATGTAAAGGAAAGCAGTGGATTTTTGAAATGTCTCTAAGACAAGGGAGAAATTTTGTTCTCCTGCAATTTTCTTTCATTCTAATTTGTGTGAAATCTATCTGTAAATTGGTCTAAGTGATGCCCAGGTCACACTGGATATTTTATTTGTTTGCTCATTCTTTCATCTCAAGAGGAAAGTGCCACATGATCCCAGTTCACAGCCCTATCAAGAGTCCATAAAACCAGGTTTAAAACCTGCTCTACTAGCTATGTATCAGACTCAACATGTGGATTCACCCACTGAGATATGTTGACACAGATAACTTTGTATCTTTAATAATTAAACTCACACTCACACACTCAGGGTCAAAGTCACAATACCCCTAACACTTGGCACTGAGCACATAGAACACACTGAACATGAATTTGAGTGCCTTGCACACTTTTAGGTTACTGAAATCCAGCAGCAATAACACAGCAGGCATAGTTTAATAATGTTTTGTAGGTAAAAAAAATATTGAAGTCTGGTGGTGGTGGGGGGAATATTTCCCACAAAAAATGTGGAATGGCAGAGGCAGATTGTAAAATCAGATTTTCTGTTTCCAAAACCAGACCCCCTTACTTCTACACACGATGCAGCACTTCTTCCTTTACCCACTCCAAAGACATGAGTGAGGCTGGATTGGGGAGATAGTTGGAGATGGAATGGTTGGGAGAACCATGCAGTCTAAATTTGGCTGATTTTAGCCCTCAGGTTTGGTTTTATATGGAAGCATAGGATAAAGAGAAAGCAAAGTAACAGTCTTTTACTTGAGACCTTGGAAAGCAGAGAAAATGCACTACCCATCCTTAGATGACTAATGAATGTTCCACTATTCCCTGGGTTACTTAACCTTGACTCCTAGAAGGAGGAAGGATCTATATACTAAGCCAATCTCCAGTACTCTCAAAAGTTTGAATAAACCATACAATATTCATGTCTTAATCATGCCAGGGGTGTGGAAATATCACTGTGGGGTGTGTTCCCATGTTACTTTTTTGAGTGCACACTCCTAGTGTGTAGTTGCAGGAGATGTCTGCTCTTTAAATGACTCTGAGTAATGTTGCCAAGAAATACACTTACATTATTTAAAGACCTCTTAAAAAGACCGGGGGAGAACCCTCCCCCGGCTAGCACACTCTTGGCTGGTAATCCCCATTGAACAATCTGCTGCTATATTTCTTGGAGACATTATTTAAAATCCTTTTAAAGTGCAGTTCTTCCTACTTCCCGACGATTGATACCTGTGAAGGGCTTAATAGTATCGGGGAGGAGGGGTGATAGGGAGGAAAAGAGGAGGATGACTGCTACTTAAAAGGATTTAAAAGAATGTTGCAGTCATATTTCATAACCATGATGCCTAAAAGCCTATGGGGGGGGGGGACTGGGTTGCAGAGGGGAGGACTAGGAAAGCTTCTGCTTCTTTTTCTGTACATTAAAGAAAAATGAAATATATTCTTTCTGAGTTTTTCTTCAACTGCTTGAAGAACTATTGAGAAGTTTGACCAGTCTAGAGTGGTTTCACATCCCACCTAGTGCTCATACAGAGAAACTGGAGAACTCCTTAGAATTTTGCAGGTGGAGGTTGAAAATACAAATATCAACAGAAAAAAACTGGAGTCTAGATGTAAGACAATAGGGACTGTTATATTTAAATATATTTACACATACACAATAAATACCTACATGCATAAAACATATACATAGATACATGTAAATACATTTGTTTACATAAATGTACATATACATGTTTTTCAGTTTGCTTAAACAATAAATATAGCTACTATTTGTCAAACATTGTGTTCCAAGTACTCTTCCTCAGTTTTACATGCCTTATCTCATTAATGCATTAATAATAGGAAGTTTATCTCTTTTACCTTTAAAAAATTAGTATACCAATGCACAGAAATATGTCACTCAGCTAGCTATCAAATGGTGATGCTGGGAATTCCTTTGTTCATCTGTCCAACTGTTTACTCTAAATCCAAGTTCTTGATCATTAAACTTTTCAGTTATAGGACAATGTTCAATGATCCTTCTATATAAGTTGAAAATATAATTCCAGTGGAAGTTGGCAAATGCATTGTGAAGCTCTTGATGCTCCTTCCCATTGTCATTCTCCTTGCTTATTTTGTTATCAGTGTATTGCTAATGTTAACAGAGTACACTAAAGTATCAGCAAAAGCTTCAGTATGTAAAGTATGAAACGATAGGATTTATTTTCATAAATAACAAATATTTGGTATTTATTTTACATAGCTGCTCTAAATATCATTTAACTTGCAGACATTAAAGAATTTGGGGAAATTCAGAGTTTGAGTGAACTCTAGGAATAATTTAATCTACTGATCTCATCCCACACTTAAGAATACCAAAACCCACAGAAAGCAAGTGACATGTCTGAAATAACACATGTGATAGCAAATCCATTGTTATGACTCAGGCATGCTATTTACTATTTTAGCAATTTTTCCTCCCATCTTTGTTTCCATTTATAATGACATTCCATCTTTGTCCTTTCACCACATCCTGGGTTTAGCTATGTAAGCTATTTTAGCAGATGATATATTAGCCAAGTAGAATGCAAAAAAGTTCTATACTATAGAGTTAGCTTGTTTTTGAACTTCTATCCATGAGAAGGTCAGAGAAGAAACATGGAGTCAAAGCTTTCCAGCTAAGCTGTACCTAGATTATTCAACCTTTAGCAACAAATTTAAGATTGCATCTTATCTCACTAGTTGGTCTATCATACAACTGATGATCCCCAGATTCAAGAGAAATAAATAATTGCTGTTTTAAGACACTAAGTTAGTCTTAGTAACCATAAGACACTATGGTTATTAAGGAGCCATAGATAAAATTAGGTTGTTTTTGCTGTTAAAGTTCCCAGAAAGTTTTCATAAATAAATGGAGGATATTTAAGTAATGGAGATTCACTTTTTGGTCTCTTACAGGCTCCATACTAACATGCTGCTAACGAAAAAGCCAAAACAGATAATGAAAGACATTTATTATATCTATCTCAGCTCAGGTATTATCTCTCAAGAGAAGTCTTCCTTTAGCAACTAATATAAGATTGCTCCTCATCTCACTAGTCTATCATACAACTTCCTTAATGAATCAAAAATTGTTTTTCAAGTCCCATCTACAGAGGTGACCTCCAGCACCCATTAGGGGCACCTGAGAGCCTGGCCCATGAACAGTAGCCATCCAGTAGACATATGCCCAACTACAGTGGACCAGGAACATCTGTGCCCCAGTAAGAGCACCTAGACGTTATGCCTGCCAGGGATTTATTCCAGGGAGAAAAAGATGGTTCAATATCCAAAAATAAATTAATTTAATTCACCACATGAACAAAAATAAAAACCATATGATCACATCAATAGATGTTGAGAAAGCATTTGATAATTTTCAGCATCTATTTATACTTAAGGTCTTTAAATTCTTGGGGTAAAAGGAACATACCTTAACATCATAAAAGTCATATACAACAAATTCACAGCTAATATTCTTACTTTTAAAAAACTGAAAGCCTTCCTTTTCAGTTCTGAAAAAAAGACAAAAATGTCTACTCTCACCACTGTTTCAAAATAATACTGAAAATCTCAACTAGAGAAATTAGACAAGAGAAAGACATGCAAGGAATACAAATAGGGAAATAAAAAGTAAAACTACCACTGTTTGTAGATGAGATGATAATATATAAAAAATAACCCCAAAACTCCACAGAAAAACTAATCAAAACAAAAAACCAGTTCAATAAAGTGGCAGGTTACAAAATCAACACACAAAAAATCAGTAGCCCTCTTATATGCAATCAGTCTGAAGAAGAAAAAATCATGAAAATAATCCTACTTATACTTGTACAAAGATAAATTAAATCTGGAGAATAAATCTAACAAAGGATATGAAAGCCTCTACAAAGAAAATTACAGACTAATAAACTATAAAAAGTTTGCCCAACTCAACAAAAACAAAACTATTTGTACAAAAAATGAGCAGAAGAATTAAATGTATTGATCTCCAAAGAGAAAATATAAATGGCCAATGGGTATATGAAAAATGCCCAAAACTCTTATAGACAGGGAAATGCAAATCAAAACCACAAAGAGATACAACTCTTACACCAATATAGTTATATTAAAAAAATATCAACAACAAAAACTGGTGAGGATGTAAAGAAAAAGGAACCCTCTGACACTGATGGAGAAACGCATATTGGTTCAACTACTATGGAAAACTGCACGGATGTTCCTCAAATTACTGAAAATGAATATGATTCAGTGATTCCACTCCTAGGAATCTCCCCAAAGAACACAAAAGCATCACTTTGAAAGAAAACTTGCACTCCTGTTTTTGTTGCAGCACTATTTACAATAACTAAGATATGGAAACAATTTAAGTGTTCAAAGACAGATGAATGGATCAAAAAGATGTGGTTTATATATATACAGTGGAATAGTATTCAGCAATCAAAAAAGATAAATTCATGCCATTTGCAGCAACATCGATAGAGTTAAAAGATACTATGCTCAGTGAAATAAGTCATAAGGGAAAAGAAAAATAAAGAAAAATAAAGGAGGAATAGAGGGAAACTCAATAAAATGTTAAAAAATAAAGAGTCAAAAGTTACAATAAACAATAGCTCTGAGGTACAAAACAGGGTGGAAGAGATCAAAACTAGGGAAGGAAGAGAATAAGAGGCTTGTTCACTGCTTATGTGGTATGTGATGGTGGAAGATATGGGACTACACTTGTGGGGAGAAATCAAATATTGTACAAAAATGAGCAACAATGTAAGAAAAGAAAATTGAAAGAAAATCAAAAAGTTTAAGCAATAAAATTTTCACTTTTAAACCTATTTAGTTATTTTCTCCATTAAAATCTAAATCCAAAGTTCCATGAAATTAATTAATCTTAGTCATGCCGCTCATCTCTAGCTTCCTAATACCTGTTACTGTGCAGCTACACGGTTGGCCATCACTAAATGTTCTTGTAGGTAAAAAGTTGCAAATAGTCTAAAATTTTCTTAATGGCTGCTTAGTAAATAATTAAAATCAATCTAAGGAATTTGGGAGGACGTTAGAGAGGAGATGACATAAAGTGAAATTTAAGAGATTATATGTCAGCAAACTGAGTTGTGGGGAATGGTGTGAAAGCAGTGGCACTCAGGATAAATACTGCACAGGAGTGAGAGGGTTCTCAGAATCACTGATGCAGTCCAGCTTGGCTAGAGATTAGATTCACATAATCATAGTGAAATTAGAGAAGCCTAAAAATCCATTTTGGGTTCAAGTTGGAAAGTATCTTCACTATCTTCCTAAAGAATTCATACTCCATCTTTCCAGTCATAAGATTTTGATATAACAGTATATTTTGGAAGGAATTCCATTGTTAACAGGCAAGAGATTAAATGCTTCATTGCCACTAGTTCAAGTGAGAGATGATTGCAAACAGAACTAAAGTTATCCCAACACTGGGGGAAAGGGAGAGTGTGATTTTAGAGACAAAGGGGAAAGTTGATGGGTTTTGTTGCTCACTTTGACAGAAAAGCTAAGGAAAGGAGTCAAAGGATAATTAGTTCTCTAGCTTAGATAGCTGATTTGTGATGCCAAGCTGAGAACAGAAACATATTTACAAGAAGATAATGAGTTTTGAGCATGTTGGATTGAGATGTTAGAGGTTTCATTTCAAATGCTTTTTTCATTCAAGGCCTATGTTGGAAAGGATTCTTGTAAATAAACAATAAGCATAAACCTTCGGAAGTGGTCATTAATTACTTTAATTTTTAAATATTCTCTTGTATTTGAATACTAGCCATAAATAGACATCATGGCAAGTAAAAATAAGCTCTTGTCTTCTCCTTTTATTTATTTATTGCTTGGCCTCTTTTTATACTATGAGGGAGAATTGTCCAGTGGTAGCATTCAGGATATTTTGCACTGAAGTTTTTACAGAAGAAAGCGATGAAAAGGAATGGATATATTATCTGGATATATGTTACCACTCAACATTCTT
Organism: Uropsilus gracilis; assembly: GCA_004024945.1. Classification (NCBI taxonomy): domain Eukaryota; kingdom Metazoa; phylum Chordata; class Mammalia; order Eulipotyphla; family Talpidae; genus Uropsilus; species Uropsilus gracilis. The sequence continues at coordinate 18,955 of PVHY01013541.1, read as the reverse complement.
GAACAAAACCATCTAGAGTCTTGAGAAATGAGCTGATTGGTGATGAAAATAAAGTGTGAAGATAAATGCTGAGGGAGCTCTAGAAAGAGAAAGCAGTGTGTCAATGTGTATAGAAGCTATATGGACTGGGCAGTGCTGTAGTGAAAGTATTTTCTGTGCCAAAAGCAAAAGGTCACAGGAAAAGTAGAAGCTGCTTTGTTGACATGGGTTCTGCTGTGATGTCTCAGGGCCTTCGAATCCTTTTCAGCAGATGTGTAAAGACATGCCTCTCTGAATATGATGTTGAGTAGAGAAGGACCATGAAAACAAAGTTTTGATACAGACGAATTTATTATGGAAAAGACTATCTCAATGGAAAATGTCATCTATTTTCTTTAGCCCAACAAAAATCTAAAGTCATTTGAGTTTAAAAAATTGAGAAGTACATGTAATGGGATAGAAGTTTCCATTAGAATGGACATGTTTGAACCTCTATTAACTGTAGCTTTCTCAACATAATATTAAGGGATTGATTATGACAACAAATCATATTCACTCTGTACTAACAGTTATTCATTTGGATCTGCTGTCCATGCCAAGATGAGATCCCTGTAGGACAAATTGAAGCTGAGCAAAATTGTCAGATGTTTCTTCTAAATAATAAGAAACAAAAGAATAGCTTAATCTTGATTTCCTTATGTCTTTAGTAATCATCTTTTGATAGCATATATTTAGCGTATATCATATCTTCAGAATTGATAACAAGAGCAAAAAGACAACCCACTCAAAATATTTTCACAAAATCATAATTATATACACAACTCTTGAATCTTGAATTTTCTCAAGATTCACTCTTGAATCTTGAGTTTTCTCAGATATTTGTTTACTATAACTTTAAAAAGCAAAGCAGTAATTATTACTCATATGATATTAATAAAGGCAGGTTTTACTAATTAATACTAATTAATACTAATAACTAAATAACTAAATTTATTGACTGTTTATTTTTTGCTAATTAAAATTAAAGTTTAAAATAATTTATGACTTTATTTAAAAAAGTAATTTCACAGATCAAAATGTTAGTGGTTCTTTTTAAAAATAATTTATTTACATATATATATTTTGCATTTTTATATTCCCTTGTTAGTGGTTCTTTAATCAGCACTTAGAATTTTGAATATATTTTTCAATATTGGGTTCAATTTTCAAAATCATATTATCTAAAATTATTTGCAAGCAGTCATTTTTAACTTGTGATATGTACTGTATAATATTATTACATTATTAGGTTTAATCATGATAATAGTCTTTATAATCAGAATAATGAAACTAACTTTCATATTTTGGAAATTTCACTTATAAAAGCCAGCATTTCCTTTAAATATTTCAAATTTAATGTTTATAAGAGTTGGAATGTAAATCTTTAGACGTGGAAGGGTTATTATCCAATCAAAGAAGTAGAATGACAACTCAAAATATTTATCCTATTGTACCTATAGTTGGTAATCTCAAAGAGCATCATAATACTTATTTTTAAAAAGCAAATCAGAAATAACATTTACAATTTGACAGTGTCCATAGATTACTTAAAAGTAGTAAAATTTTTAGTGAGAATGATTTTCATTGGGCCTCTCTATATAGTCAGAAGCATTTTAGTAAGTCCTCCATAAAACAATCTACCTCCAATGGTACCACATCAGAAAAAAATCCTTGCTCTGTCTTCTTCTGTCATAACCAGTAACCAAAATGAACCATCAGCTCAATAGCTACAGACGGGTCTTTTTGCATTGACTCTGTGATCTAGTGCCACTCCCTGGAGATGAGAAGGAGGCAGTATTGTCCATGATATGCTTAGCTAGAATTACTGGTAAAAGGCATAAAGAAGAAACATTCAAGGTGATAGCAGTGTTAATCTTCTATCTTCTATAAGTTTATTGGCTCACCCTAGAATCTGCTGCCTCAGTTGGCAAGTCTTCACAGCATGGGGTTCTGGGGAAAGGAGCTTTAACTTCATTTCAGATTTAAAGACCCAAGACTGCATGATGGATTCTCCCTTAATATCATTAGCTGCACATGCTGCTAATTGTAGTGGCTGCTAATCCATCTGAGCAGCCAAAATGATATTAGCTTTCAATAGGATTTACATATATCCAGGCTTGTTTCTGCATCAGCTAGCAATTAAAGTTTAAACTGTTGAACATGCAACTTACTGTAGGCTAAGTAATATTTAATAGCATTAACAATGCATTTCCCTTTTCGCCTCCAAATCTCTTTACAGGCTCATCAATTCGCTATCACCTTTGTGTGGCACAGCGGACATCAGCTCTTATCCTAAGAGCTTCCAGAGGAGGGCACTGTCATAAGAGACAAAACAATAGAAATGCCAGCTGCACAGTTAAGTTATTAGAAGGATAATGTATTCCTGAATTCCTTTCCATTCTTTTTTACACACACACACACACACACACTCAGACATACAAATTCACTTATTAAATGCAGTCTGGAAGTTTATCATATTAGGCCAAACTGAGAAATGATAAGTAAACTTAGTACTAAAGTGTCTATAGACGGCGAATATTAACTAAAAAACTGTTAAAGTCATTCCAATGTAAGGAATCCCACTTTAAAAGTCCAGTGTAAGCAGGATTAAACTCTCTTGATTGGCTTTTTTAGTAAAGATTTATTTGTGTGAAATTCAGCTAGAATTTCTTTGGTCTGTCTTGTTCATAGCTACATCCTTAAACATATTACACAGCATGAGTAAATAAGAAGTGCTTAGTAAATATTTGTCAAAACAGTGGCTGAATGATATATGGGATGGACAACTCAAAATTTGTTTCTAACCCCAAACCCTGATAGTATCTTCTTTGCTCACTATTATATGCATACTTGCTGCCCACCTATTCCTATTTATAGGCCATTCAAAGTCCTGGGTGGGGAGAAAAGTTCGACTTTGAGGACATTCTATAAACACTTTGCAAGAAAAGTGTTTATCACCACCAGGTTGAAGGCTGCTTGAAACAATCATATCTCTCTAGGCTACAAACCATCCAACTTGAAGCTCATTGTTGATAGATATTGAATGGTTGTCAGTGTGGTATGACCAGTATAATAAGCTGTATGCATTTCCTAGGCTGTCATAACAAAGTATTAAAAACTGGACAGCTTAGGAGAACTTCATTCTCTCACAGTTCTGGAGGTTAGAAGTCCATCGGGGTGTCACTCTCTGACTGGCATAAGAGAGACTCCTTTCTTGTATCTTCTAGCTTCTGAGTTCCTTTACTTACAGATACATCAATCCTGTCTCAAGGCTGGCTTCTCCCTGTGCATCCTCATATCATCTTCCTCTAGTGTTTGTGTCTGTATCTAAATTTCCCCGTTTTATAAAGACATCAGTCATATTTGATTAGAGCTCACCCTAATGGTTTCATTGTAACTTGATTACCTTTGCAAAGATCCCATTTCCAAATAAGGTCACATCTTGAGGTACTGGGGGTTAGGACTTCAACATGTCTTTTAAATAGACAATTTAACTTATAAGAGGGGCTATGTGAAATCTGGAAGATGGTAATAGGATGTTTTCAGGCCTTAAAACCTTCCATCTTGGGAATCAGAATAATTCATTTCTCTGGGCAGAGAGGTCAATAATAACTGAATCACTCTTATCATGCCTTGAATGCTGCCATCTTGTAGTCCCCACCTCAACTGACTTTTACTACACAATGTTCTCCAAATATTTCCCTGATGGTTCCTTGGGTTTGGTAATTTTTCTTTCTCGTATGTCCCTTACATATGGATTTGAACTGTTATTGCTGCATAGTGTTTTTTGTTATGTCTGGCCTACATGCAACTTGTACATCAGACATGCTCTTTGGACTACTACACAGAGATAATTGAGCCCGCTTTATGTGAAACTGGTCTTGTGCGACTGTCAGGCCATTTCATTCAAAGATTTACCTATTTCACTAAGAACAAGAATATCTAAAGTTCATATTAGCTTTCTATTATTTCACTTCATAGGGATTTATTGTTTAAGAGTTTGCTAAAATAATTAAGTTTACTTTTCTATGCAACATAAAATGTAGAAAACATCCCATCTTCTTGGGCTAATTTTATCATCTGAATGAAGCATACTTGTTTTTCATACCTCATTTTTCCCCTTTCTAGAAATTATTTAGTGTACTTGTGATACATTTGGTAATTCTGATGATTTGGAAAGCACTGAAGTCTCAGCTTAAGGGAACAAAATGTCACTTGGAAGGACATGGAACACGTCCTTGTGTTGACTCTCCATCCATCATCCAGCTAAACAAAGAAATATAGAGATCAGAACTATGAACGATAGTCCTTCATTAAAACATTGTAAACATTAAAGAAAGACACCATTTCTACTGAGCTCAGCTCCAGAGAAGAGCTCCACATTGATTTTGGCGGGGAGAAGCGAAGAGAACAGATGAATGGTTTTCTTCACGCTTTCTGTTGGGTGAATCAGTCATGCGCCAGGGTCGTGTTAAGTTTGCCATTTTTGTACAAAATCACTTAATAAATTGATTGGCACCTTATCTCAGTGTCAGTGTCATTCTACTTTTAGAGATGTCCAAACTGTTTAAATATCAAAAACAAACTATGGAGGACAACTTAGTGAAAAAGCGCCTGTGCTAGCCAAAGATCAAAGGAGACACTTGACTGCTGTATATATTTGATGTTACCAGAAAGAAGTGTAGTGATTTAGTTAGTGCATATGGTCGGAGCTTCTTGGCTGGCCTCAGTTAACAGTGAGAACAGTTGGAGATTATGCCAGGACAAGTATCTACAGAAATTCAGAGTGACATGTTTTAAGAAAAACCAGATTTTCAGCATTTGGAAGGTGACTATTAGCATGTGACTTCATGTAAACTATTTTCTGAAAAATTAATGAACCTCATTTTGAGCTTAATAAAGGGAAGAAAGAATCCTTTGAAGTGAACAAATGCTATCAAGTATGAAACAAAATATCACATTAAAATATGATACTTTAGCTGCCATGGGTAAGAATTTTAAGAGTGCTATCAATAAATTGTCAGTTAATCCTGAAGTAAAAATCCTGTGGCCAAATTTTAATTTATGAATATTTTATTAAGTTGGAGTCAAGCATCTGATTTTTCCATACATGACCAGTTAATGTGTACTGTTTATATGTCTAGTTATATAATTTAATGCATATATATATATATTTATATACATACTAGGAACATTTTTTATTTTTATTAATTTTTAAAAAACTATTTCTCTATATTCATCCTATAAGTTAAATCATCTGACATTTTTTCTTTTTCTTTCTGATTTATTTCACTGAGCATAATATGCTGAGAAGGTTTAAGTAAAACATTGCAAAAGGCAATAAGAGAAACTGCATTTTCCTCTTCTTATGTGTTCTTTTTTTTTTTTTTTTTTTTTTTTTTTTTTTTTTTTTTTTTTTTTTTTTTTTTTTTTTTTTTTTTTTTTTTTTTTTTTTTTTTTTTTTTTTGAGAACTAGGTCTCACTATTTTGCCCATGGAACTGCAGGCTCTCATTGCCTGGGGTACCATGGACTCAAGAAATTCCCAGCCTCAGCTTCCCAGGTAGCTGGGATTACAGGTGCGCACCATCACGCCCAGTTATTGTTTGGAACTAAGTCTCACTACGGGCCCCAGGTTGGACTTGAACCGTGATCCCTAGCCCTGGCTGCTTCATAGGCTGAAGCTTACAGGCACGAGCCACTGCGCCCAGCCTTTATGTGTTATTCTATTGAATGATTTGATCATAAACTATGTCATACACAAGGAAACATTTGAAGAATATCATTCAAACTGATACTTACTACTTAAAACATAACATAACTTTGTGCAACTTCATTCTTCATTCTTCATTCTTTTCTTTAAAACACTCACTTTAATGTGAATTTTTGTGAGCCACGGACAGCGATTGCTGCAAGTTCAGACCATGGTCCAGAAGATGCCCGGTACTTGAATTGGGGGAAAGTTAAAAATAATGATGAAAACAAACTGTGAACAGCTGCTCTTAAAGTTGCAATGTGTTTAGTTTGGATTTCTCCTTCCATGAATTTTTCGAATTTATTTGCAAAATGGTATGTAAATTTTCTATTTCAAAGCATCCAAGGAAATGAATGTTTAAAAGAAGCGTGACATTATATTATATAAGATCTATGGCAATAGCCTGCATACCTTCACATCATCTTTTTGACTTCAAAAAAATTTAAAGGACATTGACATTCTCTTTTAGATGGTTTGTGTTATAAGGGCAGTGATCCTGTTTCCTTTACCTTTATTTACCTTAAATAAATAACTCACTTACCCCAAGTATCTAAATCAATGTCAGACATAAGGTTGTCACCCAGAAACAAAATCAGTTATTGGTCATGTGTCTACAAATTAAGGTAGCTTTAGAGTTTGAACTAATGAGTTTTTTTCTTTAATAAGCAAGATAACTCTGGACACCCAGTTACTAAGCCAGAAACTCATGTGCTCCCCTTAATTTGCTTCTTTAACTCAAACACCTATTTAGCAAACCCTATGGTTTCTGTTCTTCACATCAGCATTGCTGCTGTGTCAGCCTAGGTTGTAGCACTTCTTGCTTGGACCACTGCAAAGCTTTTCCTAAGTTTATCTGCTTTTACTCTTGACATTTTAAAATTTATTCTCTTCTCAGCAAGAGAATGACTTGAAGGCATTAGTGGACCATGCATTATTGCTTAAACCCTGTAATTGCTTCCAAAAAAAAATTGCTTCACACACACACAAAACCTACTTCCTTACCAGAGTCTGCAATATCCATATAATCTCATTCCCATTTGTCCACTCCAATTTTGTCTAGCTTTTCATCCATTCACTACAATTCAGTTGTGTTGGTTTTCCTTCCATTCCTCAAAAACCCATGCTTTTCCTTCCTTTCCACATTCTGGAGATTTCTTCTGTCTACAATAAGCTTCCTCCAGAGGACTTTGCATGACTGGCTTCTTCCCACCCATCCAGACCGGTTATCCTCTGAAAAAGCAAGGTCCTTGAACTTCATCTCTGAGTAGCTTTTACTTCACAGCCCCTCCTCAATCACTTCACCTCTATTGTGTAGTTTTATAGCTTTATCATTATTCATAAGAAATAAAAATTTGTTGATTAACTCTCTAGTATTTTGAAACTTTTTTGTCTAGTAAATCCAACAGCTTATGTGCTCAATAGCATTGAAAAATTAATTTAAGTGACAGAACATCCATCTAAGTATGTTATTTTTGTAGAGCATGGGAGAGGCAAATGAGAAAGTTCAATTTTGGCCTAACCACAATTCTGTCTCCACTAATCCACTTACTAAATGCCAAATATGTGAAATCTGTTCTAAGGTTGTATGAATTCAAAGAAGAACTGGTTTCTGCCCATGTGCACTTTGTGTGTATACCAGTAACTATCATTCTAGAGACAATTGATAATAGAGGTACTTGGGGAATTTTTCATTATATATTATTTATTCTTAATCTATTTTTAAAAGAATTTGCATTGGATTGTGGAATGGACTTTCAAAGAGAAGAATTACTTGTCTCTGGACAGATCAGGGAAGGCTCCAGCAAGGACTCATGTTTGACTTACATTTTGATGGATGTAGAATTTGGAGGTGCAAGAACAGTAAGAAATGAGCAAAGCACAGCGCATAGCTTATGTGGTTAACTACTAAAATGAACAAAACTTGCAGGAAAGAGAATAGAGGGCTTACTTCTGCAAAGTGAAATTGTTATGCCATGGTATTTGTGACTGTTAAACAAAGGGTTTGTATAATTTTTGTATAAGCAAAGGAAAACCCCTTTAGGTTTTTTAACTGGTCTCAATTTTACATTTTATGATTTTTAAACCATAGGTTTTTAAACAAATCAATTTTATTTGATGATTACTTAGGATAGTTAATCTGCAAATGTCACAGGGAATGAACCAGAACACAGAAGACAAGGAAGTAAGGACATGTTATTTGAAAACTTCAGGATCTGGGAAAGAAACAAGGTCTATGTTGATTACAGTGGGGATGAACAGGAGGGGTAGACTGGGAAGGTTATTCAGAGGAGAAACCCACCAATGGTGAGGATGATGATAATAGAATAGAGAATAACAGCAACAGTGAAGAACTGAATTTGAGTATATTGAAAGGGAATATGGGGATTATGCTTGAGGTGGAGATTATGACAACAAGGTTTTAAATTTCATGCTTTATTTTCAATGTTCAGCAAAGGAAAGACACCATCTCTGAATTCACTTCCTTTTGAAGATACAAAAGGTATTATGGGAGGTAGAGCACTGATTTCTGAATTCTGCATCAATCTGAGTGATGTAAAGTGAATGACTTTTGACATAGGGGAGGAAAGTTGAGAACTTGACCTACTGCTCAACAGAACTTCTCAAACCATGTAAGCTCTCCAACCTCAGCTTCCTTCCCAATGAGATGGAAATAGTAATCATGGAAAGTCCTGGACTTTCCAAGATTACTGTAATTTCCAAGACTTGTGGAAAAATTCAGTGAGGCTTTTGTCAATCCTCTTGCAAGGGCAGGGCTGGCAAGTGAACATTCTGCAAGCGTATGTGGTTGGTGATAAATACTGGAGATATTATGTATTAGGAAACTGCTTTAAATAAACATCTTTCAACAGCTTTTATGGTGTTATTGTCCCTGATAATACAAATACAAATATTGTCCCAAGGGTCAGATAACCTGGTCTTTATCTTTAAAAGTTCTTCATTGTATAGCATGGTTAAACTAGCAGCTGGGGGCAATTAGGGCTTTCACAGCAGAAAGGAAATGAAACCCCGCAGCAGCCTTCTCACTCTTTCTGGCTCAGGAGCCAAGCTTTCCCGCACTGCCTCCCTGTGTCTGCTGAAAGAAGCACTGGGTACAGCTAACGCCCTGTTATACAGCTGTATGTCTAATTCAGCAATGTTATATTTGGGGATGCTGACAAGTGGCAAATTTTGAATGCCAGCAGATCTCTTCCAGGTTCAAAATGCCCACAGTGTACGAAACAAGAAAATGAAACACTGCTGGCAAACCTCCTTCTAGGTTGGGCAAAAACTTGGGGATTATATTTATTTATCCAAATAACATCTAGAGAATAGTCTGTTTCTAAACTTCTCTCACTATCACAAGACATTTAATTTCTTTGGTGGTGCAGACATTCCAAAACAAGGGATGAAGTGTTAGTGCAACCATTGAATATGGGGCAGACCCTTTAAAATAAATAAGCATTATGTCCAATTTCAAATGAGTGGCTTTTGTTTGAGTATTGGTGGGTTTGATAAGGATGGTGTTACAACATTTAATGAGGTGCAAGGGAAAAATGACTTTCATAAGTTCACATGACTGTCATCATAGGCTCTCCGATGTTCTTTTTTCCCCAAAGATTCACCCTTGCAGATCTGTTTCCAGACCTTCACCAACCACTGTAGAAGTCAGAAATCAGATGATAATAGTCTGTGTGTGCTTTGGACTATATACATCCATTTTCTATACCATGAAAAACTACAAATGAAAGGGAGGAAAAACAAAGCTGTCTGTGGATATTTTCTGCAGGAGTCCACATAGATTTTTGACTAAATTAAACATTAGTGTATATGTACACACACTTCCTCTAGCCATTATCTTTCTCTGTACTTTTCTTATTTTGTACTTACTTGTGGATTTTATCTTGTGATCATTTTTATAACATCAATAATCATTTTGTTAGTGACTTTTTCCTTTTCAAGTCATCTCCTTTGGTGGCAATATTTGCCAAGCACATCCCCATTCCTCTTACTCATTAGCATTAATGTAGTAATTATCATTCCCTTACTTGTTTCAATATTTACACATGAACTGAAGCTGATTGAGCAGGAATAACGAGCCTTTGACATCCACACTTCACAAGGTGGATGAAGGCTTTTTTCCACTATGTGAAGTTGATGAAGAAATAAAGTTTTGTCTTATAATTATTAATGAGGATGACAGGCATTGACCTTTGTACATGTAACACTTCCCCAGCATTGCACTGGTGCCTGTGACATCACCCAAGCTGGTTCTCTGCCTCTCAAGTGGTCATGAGAAATGGAATTGACCTTTAACCTACTCCAGTCTCAACTCAAATTATTATTTTATTCTTTTAATGGGAATGTCCCTCTGCACTCAGAGGGCTGTTTTTTTTTACACAGGTTGGTCAGATTGAAAGAACTTTTATTCCTTCTTTCGACTTCATGAAATTGCAATTTTATGTGTAAAAAAAATCTTTTTGATTTTTTCTAATTGTTTTCCAGTAAGATAAACAAGTCAACTTTCCTTCCTTCACCAAACACACAATTCAACAGATATTTATGAAGTACTTGCTACTTGTCAGGCATTGTGCTAGGAACTGGAACATCTTCCAATTTATTCTCTCTTCCCAGGATGAAACTGAAAAAAAAAAATACGCATTGAAAATGTTTTTTTAGATATAAAGGCAATCTAGAAAGCATGCATGAAGCATTTGCTTGAACTAACTTCAGAGGAAGAAGAAAACAAAGTTTACATATCTATTTGTATCTTCATTTTCTCAACCAAATCATGAAAGTCATCTAGAGACATGGGTTAGTTCTATAGATAAGGAGAGACTCATTAGCCTTTTTGCCCACTAAGGGCTGAATGTTTGTAAACTTAGACATCTGTGCTTCCTGTCACTGAAACGTTGATGTTTTTTTCTCATTGCTCTAGGTTTTGAAATTTTGTTTTTATCATTGACAATAACCTTTTACCACTGGAGCTGCAGGGCTAGACTTCCTGCTGAGAGTTCAAAATGTTTCTCTACCACACAGACAGCAATCTCCCTAACACAGGACCCCACTTTCATGAGCACTCTGGAATACAGCTTCATTCAGTGTTCATCATCATTCAATGTTTATCATAGTAACCCCACAGTCATTACCCAATCTTGGATAGGATCTTGCAGTTTTGTATGAAAAGGTGTCTTTTAAATATTTTTCTATTTCCTTTTTTATTCCATTTTTTTTCTAGTTTTTTGTCAGCAACTTACAAAAGAAAGGCCAGTTCAAAGAACAGAACAAATAACCACCTCCTGACTAGGAATACCTAGATGAAGAGGGGAAATTATGAAGCTTTCTTTACAGAATTATGAATAAAAACTGGTACAAGAAAGAGTGAAAAAGGTAGGAAAGAGTATAAGGGATTGGCAGGATGAATGAAAGGGTGAAAGCAAGAGTTCCTGGGTTTGCAAAACTGAAGTGAAAGTTCATAAATGTGCAGCAGACACAATGAAGAGATGTGCCTGAGGTGTGGGGACTCCCCACTGTGCAACCAGTTTTCTCAGGGTTCCAGGGTCAGGGAACTTAGCTCAATTCTTTTGAGTTTCCTAATATCTTAGCCTTCCCAATAGGTAAACACTTTGCAGAATAATCTTCCAATTTGATAATCAGGTGGTTGTTATCTTTTTATTCCTTTGTGTCTTCTATTTTTTTCATGGTACAAGTCTCTTATATCCTTTGTTAAGTTTATTCATAGGTATCTCATTATTGATGTGTTTGTAAATGGAATTGTTTTCTTGATTTCTTTCTCTTCTAGTTCATTGTGCATAGAAATGCAACAGATTTTTGTGCATTGATTTGTAGGTTGCCACTTCACTATATTGATTTATTGTTTTTAATCATTTTTAGTGGAGTCTTTAGGGTTTTCTATGTATATTTATCATGTCATCTGCAAATACCGAGGAGTTTCTTCTTCATTCCCTATTTGCATTCCTTTTATGTCTTTCTCTTGCTTAATTGCTCTGGTGAGGACTTCCAAAAACTATGTTGAATCATATTGGATAACCTTGAGATGTAGTTAATCTTAGAGGTAAAGCTTTTAGTTTCTCACCATTGAGTGCGATGTTAACTGTGATTTTATCAAATATGGCTTGAGGGAATGTTCCATATGTTCCCACTTTACTAAAAGTTTTTAATCATAAGACAATGTTGGATCTTGTCAAATGCCTTCTTTGCATCTATTGATAAAATCATATGATGCTTGTCTTTCCTTTTGTTAATAAGGTGAATTGCAACAAGTGACTTGTGTGTGTTAAATCAATTTTAGTTTTTTGGAGTAAATCCCACCTGGTCATGATGTAGGGTCCTTTTAATATGTTGTTGAATATAATTTGCTAAAATTGTGCTGAGGGTTTTTGCATCTATGTCCATCATGGATATTGGTTTGTAGTTTCATTATTTCATGATATCCTTGCCCACTTTTGGCATCAGAGAAGTGTTAGCCCCAGAAAGTGTGTTTGGAAGCATTCCCTCTGCCTCAGGTTTTTTTATTTAAAGATCTAATCACCTCATTTTAAATTTAAGAATACAGAGCATCTAAAAAGTTCATTAAATACACACTTTAAAAGCTGGCTAGTAGCAGGGCCAGGTTTCTTGACTCTTACATCAAAGAAATTTAACTTTTAGAGGCAAATAAATTGATGAAGGCTCCTGTAATAAAGGTGAGAAAGTAGGTAACTGCAAATGAGCAAAATAGCTCATAGAATAGAAACTTAAATTGCAATCCAAATTCCTTGGTTAGGATCTAGAGTCATACGTATAAACTGGAAAGAATTGTCTTGAGTGCTGTATACTTTTGCAACAGTATGTCTAGTTGGGACAAAAGAAGGGTAGTTTTAATATTTTCGCATAGAAAAATCACCCTTAGAAAATATTATTAGATACATTGATCCCTTACATATATAAGGAACACTTGCTTTATTTAAGTTTCTAGGTTATATAGAAGTTCTTTTTTGTAAGAAAGTCAGAAGAGATACTACAGAAGAGATACTACCAATTAGTTTTATTTCTGTAATGATAAAGTCAAAATATGATATCAAATGCATTCATTTCAAATATCCTAGCTCCCTCGGCTGTATTATTTTTTAAATGGAGGGGAAAGTGATTAGGCATTTTCCTATTTCTCCAGAATTTTTAATTAGAGAAAGTTCCTACTTATGGAGGATCTAATCTTTACTGAGTACTTTCTGTGAGATCAGTACATGTGAAGGACACTTATTTACTGACTGTTATCACCCATCAAGTTACTTTTTCCATTTTACAGATAAGTATATAAAGGTTTAAAAATTACTGAACAACTTTCTCCTGGCCACCAATCTGGAATAAGAACATCTAGGTTCAGTCCTATGAGCCCTCAGTTTCTGCCCAGTATAAGGATTCAGGATAAATAATGGGGACTGAAATTGTGCTGATCTCCTGAATTAAATTAAGCTGATCTCCTGAGTTGGTGATTATTGTTTGTTCCAGATAATCCCATATTTGTGGGGACTAAGGTGTAAAATTTGCCCACCTGCACCTAACTTTGACTTCTCTACTTTGAAATTTTATGTGTTCAATCTGAAATGTTTTGATTATAGTGGTCCTATTCTCTGTGGTAATTCAAGTACAAAGAAATTTCTCTTTTTCTTAAGAGGCTCAAGGTCTATTTAGGAGCCACTGTGACATCAGAGTGTTACTCAAATAAATGACACAGTTTTCTATAACTTCACAATAAATTAATATGTATGGGTAGACAAAGAAGGGAATGGAATGGTCACTTGTGGCTGGAAATGAAGGAAGATATCAGATGGTTTTCATAGAAATTTATAAAAATAAGGACAAATTAGAAAGCACCTCCATGCATTGTCATATATATGCATTATTGCTGTTGTGATAACAAGAAAGCATTGAAATGGATATATTACACTTATTTGTTCTCTCCAGAATTCTTTATGAATTCTACTTCTTCAGTTTTTTTTTTTTTCTATTTGAGGTCATAAAAATAACACCTTCATTTTTTGTCAGGGTAGTTTTACTTGCTTTTAACTACTTAAGAAACAGGAATAGAGAACACTGGTGGCATCAACTTCTCTGGAGTAAATCATTAAATCAGGACTTGAAAACTCTCTGTACAGAAGAGAGTTAGTTGGCCTTTTGCTCCCATTGGCCTGTATAACCAGCACCTGGGGTATTGATTCTTCCCCCTGATTATGCAACCCAGTGGGTATGCCCATGTATAACTACACACCTGAGCCTGAGATAAAGGAGTACATACCTGGGCCTGGGTGATAAAGAGGCACAGAGAGCACGAGTGAGCACTCACATGAGCCTGAGAGATTACCAAAGAGAGAGGCCAGAGAAAAAGTATTAAGATTCCTAGGGTTTGGGGGCCTCGGTTGCCTCCCAGCCCCCCATCCTACCCCACCAGACTCTAACCCTGCCCTGCCTGTTGTGTCTGTGTAGTTGCTAAAACCAATAAGAAGCATATTGGTGAACCTGATCCCTGTCCCTACAATTGGTGATAAGAATTAGTTACAGTATACTTTCTTTCCTCTTCTTCTACTTTCACTGATTGACAACCTGTTGCATCTTTGTCATTACCTTCTCTTAACAAAATTTGCATTGTGGAAGGACAAGAGTCTTGGGAGAAGAAAACAACTAGCTTTCAAAAATAAGAGAAAAAAGCAAAACAGTGAAACCCCTCTAATGATGTGCTTCAAGTATGTGCATGTGTGTGGTTTCTCCAAGTCACTGGGAAAGTTTTCAATGCTCGTAGAAATGAAAGAGTCCTGGAGAGTTACAGAAAGCCCTAACAGTCACCAGCTGACACATAAAAGGAACTGAGGCCATATATCCATTCCAGAAAGAGATGGGAAAAGTATAGCAGTAGGGGGTCAGCTGCCCCGAGTATTTTTTGTTGTTTCTTCCCTCAATTACATGTCATTAAAATAAGTACATGTCATTTACATACTTACATCAAGCCTTCTCAAAAACACAATCACACAAGCTGTTGGTGACTTCCTTCCTTGTTTTCACATACATTTCTATATGCTAGTGGGCACACATACACACACAAACATACACTTTTCCTCACTTTCTTTGCATTCAGTTCTGTCAACTATCCTTGTAAGACTTTCTGTCCTTCAACAATTTCTCAAAGTCACAGCAACATTAAAGCTGAAGAGATGTCATCTTCATTTGTTGGAGGAGTCTTTGGATGCAACTTGATACTGAGTTCATTCAGAGAAACATAGATCTCATCTATTGTCTTTACTGATGCTGATGCCATCTGACATAAAAAGACTTTCTCCTGGGTAATGGAGGTGCAAGTGGACTTAGTACTGAAAGACAAGTGAACCAATTCTAAAGCATGTATGATACAGGATCACACACACACACAACCTTTTATTATCTTTCTCGATCAGCACATGTCAGGATAATAAAATAACCCTCCTTGTAGATGTGGCATCCAGAAGGTGCTGACCATACACACTTTCTACATACTGAGCTTTCTACTTCTCATTAAAAGACCAAGTTGGAGTAATGTGTTGATAGCATTTCCAGATGCCAAATCCAAATACCTATGGAGAGAAATTTCAGTCCAGATTGGACCTGATAAACTTTCTCATTCCAATCATCTATAATCATGGCTTTGGACCCATGTAGCAATAACACAGCAAGACCTCAGTTCTGCACATTGCGAATGGAGGGAGTTACCAATGACTGACAATTCTTTGAGACAAGCAAAGGCACTTGCTATGATGACATAATTTGAGTCCTGGCTTTGTTTCTAATAACTGAAATATCTCTGCAACTCATTCATTTTATTTTCCTTGTTTTCTTCATTTTTAAAAGCAACATTGTGAGATTGTTATCGTGCTTAATATTAAGACTATATTTCTGCTCTCATTCATGCCCTGTGTTTTACATGTCCTTTCTCCTGTTGTAATTGTGATTTTTGTTTAAAACATGTCAAATTAAGACTAAATTTGTTTCAGCTTTCCCTTTAACTCCCACAAAAACAAGAATGACAAATAAAAACAGGTATAAACTCACTAGAATTAAAAGATAACAGAGTTGGAAAGGATAGTAGGAGATGCCAGCAAAGCTCCAAAAGCTAGAAAGTTGATAGGTAAATGGTAATTGATTTGCCAGAGCAAAGGAAGACAAAAATATTGCTCAAAGTAGCCAACAAGGAACTAGTTAATCTATCCTCAGAATATAGGAAGCATCAGGAACTAAAGACTAGTTATATCTGGAAAAGAGGGTGCATTAAAAGACTGGAAATATGAGTGCTGGTTGAACATGTTCATAAGGAACAGTGAGAACCCCATGTCACTTCCCTAATACCGGTAGATACAATTCTCAGTCCCATGGGGAAAGGTGAACAGAGATGCCCCATCTGGAGAAACTGAACTAGAAAAATTCCTGGATTCAGACCTTGAGCAGGTGGGGGAGAGGGGTAGTCATGTGAGGGATGGTGGGATACTGTATTGAAATCAAGGAGATATGTTAGGTGTCCTGTGTGGGAAAGAAGAAAAAATGCGACGGAAGAGATTGATAGCAATCTATGGGGCCAGCCCACAGAACGGGGATCCTGGGAAGCATGTCCCAGTCTGACTTCAATGAAGTTATGAAGCCTCCTATATACCCTGGCAGAGAAATGTCACATTGATCTAATGAGGAAGTAGCAACCTGATTCAAGCGTAGGTGGCATATAGCAGGGGGGATGCATGATAAGGGGAGAGTCTACTATTGTTAATTGGTCATAAGTATCTTGGGACATTCAAAATAGGTTAGGAAGCTGGATTACAGGTCAGAGACATGCTGATGACCCATCTTCTGGTGTTTGAGAGAGGGTGATATAGATAAAAGGTTTTTCTCTTATCTAGGGCATATCTCTCAACCTGCATCCACATCCCACAGAGATATACCAGAAAAATCATCATACTGACATTAGAATCTTTCCCTTTGGCTTCCAAACCACAGGTGCTAATTAATTTTTGGAGGAATTTAGTTACTCAAAAAAAAAAAAAAAAAAGAAGAAAGAAAAGAAAAATTTGTTTTCTTATCTTTTGGATCTTTGGGAGTACCCCAAAACACAGCTTAGTTTTCAATTTACTAACCACACCAATGTTGAGTCCGTTGTTTTTTTTTTTTTTTGTTTGTTTTTTTTAGCTCTTTTAGCAGTATGAACGTATATGAAAACATTTTTGGACATATATTTAAAAAAAGCCTTAAACATGAAGGCTGAAACTAAAACCAGCAATCTGAAAAAGGAAATCAGGGGATTTGGAGACAATAGAGAAAGTAGAAGAAAACTGAAAAAAAAAATACTAATATTAATTTCCAAGATTTTAAAAAGAAGATATTTCGTAGTGAAACAGTAAGAGAGGTAAAAATAAACATTCACAGAGAGAGAAATAGCTCCAGGGCATAATAACACATTCAGAAAAATAATTGATAGTTAAATGAAGGAAAGAAGATAAGAAAAAGAAAACAGATGGAGTAGATGAAGAAGAGAATAGGTAAAAAACAAGAAACCTATCAAAAAAAATTACAAAAGATCAGATTAGTAAACAATTAGTAACTCCAGGAAAAATAGAAATTTGTGCATAAAAAGCATAGTTAGAAAATTCTATATGATTCTGGAAGAAATCATAATATATAGCTGTAATAAAATGAACACAATATCATTTCAGCAATTTTAGAGGCATAATTGCATTTTCTTATATTCAGTGTGGTGGGGTTATGAAATAAATTGTTTATAATTTCTTCTTGATACAAATTCTTATTTACATATTTGGTTATACCTTTATTATAACATACATATTCTTGATATAAAAATATGTACATTTAGAGCAAATGTTAGTCTTTCAACTTCTTCTACTTTGTAATATACCTAAGATACAAAATTTAAGTTTTCATATGTATCAATTTTTTGTTTATTTTATCTTTTTGATATTATTCAGAATGTTCTTCTCTGAAAATAAATGCACCATTAGCTTTTATTTTCTTCTTTGACTGCTAGGTTTTTTTTTGTTTTTTTTTTTTTTTACTTTTTGATACAAGTTTATTTTTCATTGACTTGAAAATGTACAGGTCAACTCATTATCAGATCCTACTTTACTTAACAAAAGTTCAGTGGAGGGCTTCTTAAGAAGATTAATCTGGAAAAAATAAGCAATATTTCATGCTTATATTATCACATATAGCTCTATTAAGAGTGGCAAATGCTCTTCTATTGATATGTTGTTTCCTTTCTATAGATGAAATCTCCAAGGAAAATTCAGCCAGAGATCTGATGACAAACCCTGACCCTGAAAATCTAGTGGAATCAATGGGAACAATGCCAGAACAGAAGGAAATGGGAGCTGAGGAAGAAGGTCTCATTAGGTAAGCATTTAGTAATACATAATACATGTCAATGACACTGCTCAGTCTGCTCTGAAAAATGCAAGCACCTGTTCCTCACTAGAGTTAAGTAAAAGACAGGAGAACTGCAATAGTCACATAACATAAGGGAACTAAACCTAAACTTGTTTGGTTGTTTATGTTTAGTTCATTGTCCCTTAACTAGTGGTCATGCCACTAACCATGAACTATTGGCAGTCATTTGCCTATACGAAATAATATCAGCAAAAACATTGCCTTTGCATGCCCAAGTCATTAATATCATCATAGAAACATCCTATGTATTTACTAAGCAGGAATTTTTTTTTTTAAATCTTAGTTCTTTATTGATATTTTCCCCATTTTTTCTTTTTGGTAAACATATAAATCCATCAACATAGTGTTAATATCCATGACACTTCCAGTAAACAAAATAACAAGAATATTTCCAAGTGTCATTGTATCAATATGTGGTTGGTCCCTTCTCCCATACCTCTTTTTTTTTTTTATTGATTTGTCACAATTGTGCATAAATTGATCCCTCCTCCTCCCTCCATATCCCCCCTCTGTATCCCCCCTTCAGTCACTCCTCCCATTTTTCTGCAAATTGTTCGTTGGTTAAGTTGATGTTCAGTTGTTGGTTGTTTGGCCTGTTGTTTACCTCCCCCACCATCTTCCTCCTCCTCCTCTCTCGCTCCATGGTTCAGTCCCATTGGTTGTTTTCATTTTTTCTTATTTGTTTGTTTGTTTTTCCCTATATCCATCATATA
>PVHY01013540.1:0-40998 GCA_004024945.1 Uropsilus gracilis | reverse complement strand
GATCTGAGCTCTAACTAAACTTTCCTGTGCCTCTTTTTTCTGTTTCTAAAGTGTTTGTGTTGAGCAGCAGCCTAACACTGGAATTGTCTGAGGTGCCTAAAAATTTCTGTGCCTCATTCCTTCTTTGAGTCTGATATCATAGTATGTAGAGAACGCTGTTATGGTACACAGAAATTAATTCAATAGAATTCTTGGATGTGTTCACAATTGTATTTTGTGACCAACTGGAATTTTATTTAGTTCTGATTTTCTGCTTGAGTACCAAGATTTTAATTAATTTTTCTACTTTGTAGTATATAAAATTAGAAATAATCTTTTTCTCAAATTGACTACTGAGCATCTGAACTCCTGCTGTTCTTTGAGTTATCCAAAGTATTAAGCATCACTTCATCTATATACATGGATGCTGAGATGTCAGGAAATGTGTTTTCCCAGCACTTTGCCCCCCCCCCCCCCACAGACCCATTACAGGTGAGAACTGGTCTGAGATTTGAATCTGGAGAAGTGAAGCAAAGAAATACAGTGAGTGGAGAATTGGTTTTAGTAGTAGCAGCAGCAGCAGCAACAGTTACTAGAAGCAGTGCCAATGGCAGAAAAGGTGCCTGTGCTGTGGAGACAGGTGGGTGAGCTGCAGCCTCCATTTTTCCACTGTGGCTGTGATTCTCACTGCTTAGCCTTCCTTTTGTTCCTGGTATTTTCAAAGCCTGGCGTTTCATACTTCCTGGAAATTCTATGGGCTTCCCAACAACCTTTCAATAAATTCCTTTTCTGTTTCAAGCTATGTGAGTCACTGTCTACTGTTTGCCACTAAAAACTGACAATCGTATAATTGCATAATGATTTTCTCTGTATGTATCTACCTATATTTTGAATCATTGATATAGAACCACCAGCCTTAAATTCAATATTTAATAGCTGTCCGTTTTCTAATTTTGTCTTGGTGTTTGACAACTCTTTATTTTCTCTTAACTTCTAGTAATTATTTTATTTATTTATGTATTTATGTATTTATTTATTTAGAGACTAGGTCTTGCTATTTTTGCCTATGGAACAACATGCTCACGTTGCCCGGGGTACCACAGACTCAAGCAATCCCCAGTCTCAGCTTTCCAGGTAGCTGGGATTACAGGCATGCACCACCATCCCCAACTATTCTTTTTGGCACTAGGGCTCACTACTTGCCAGGACTCCAACCGCCATCCCTGGCCCCGGCCACGGCTTCCTAGGCTGCTGCTTACCACCATGCACCACCATGCCTGGCAACTTCTAGTAATTTTAACAACCATTTGTTATGATCAACATTATGCTGGAATCTAGGGATAAAAGAAAAAAAAGAATAAAATATTGTGTTGGCTGCCAAACAGTTAAAATTTTCATGGTTACCATCTATGTAAATAACAAAGTGACAATGGTTGAATGGGGATGGGCACAAAGTGCCACAGAAATACAGAACATTGAAAAGCAGCAGCTAAATTTGCTGCACATTAGAAATACTTGGTCAATTCAGAGCGCAATGTCCAAATACCAATACCAGCTGATAGATAACAAATAAGTCAGCACGTCTGGCATGAGAATAAGGTGTCACTAATTTTTAAAGATTCCGAAGTGATTCCAATTAGTAGTAAAACTTGGGAACCTACTGGTACAGATTACTGATAACTAGATTGGGGGAAATGAGTTTTACTGTCATTGAAAGCAGCATGGTCAAAGGTTTAGACATGAACATGCTCAATGACCAGCTCCCAGATGAGAACTGAAGTAGAACCAAGCATCAGATCCAGAGAAGATATAGGTAACTTGGGCCCCCATGACCTTCTCAGAAACAAGTTCAGTCAAAGATAAAATGTGTTCTCCCGAATAGAAACGGTGAAATAAGAGGTCCAGGTTCTCTCACTTGTGTGAACGGACAGGAGAGTGGAAAGGTGTTGAGCGGATGTTGGGGTACATAGTGCTTTAAGAGGCAGGCAAAGGATCAGATGCTAGTCAAGGGGAATAGGCAAGTCAGAGGTAGAAGGAAAATCAGTATGATTAGTACAGCAGAAGTTAATGGCAAAGAGAATTTCGAGGAGGGAATAATCAGCATTGTTGAATGCTGCAGAAAGAAGTGCTAGGATAACTGGAAAATGTCAATTGGACATATCTCTTCATTCATGTTAGAAATTATTGGAGGGTAGAATCCCTTTTTCTTGCAACCTGCTTGAGAGCCACTATCCTAACGTCATGATTGGTGCATTATTGAAGGATGAAGAAGTACTATTTGAACTGCAAAGCTCATTAGCTTTATCCTTTTTCAAGCCCACATTGCACGAGAATGATCGCAATTCTAACAGAAGCATCTCAAAACAGGCCTCTAAAATAATCAAAAGGAAAGGAATAAAAGACTGCCAGGGAGCTCTGACTAAAAGGAGTAAAACGCTTTAGTTTAGAGAGGTGAAGGCTTGAGAGGGTTGTGATTGAGGCATCCAATTAGTCATCCACTCCTCTCTATTCTAGCTCTGCAATGTATCTCATTTTCATTCACTTTATTTATTCCATTCTCACTCCCCTCTGGCCTTGTCCTATCCCCAGGGAACAACTCCTTAGTGATCGCTGTGCTCCCAGAGTCTGGCTCATCCAATCGATCCCTCACACTGACATGCTCACACTGCTCTCCCTCTTGCAAAGCCCTTTCCATACCCAGTTCTCACCCACATGGAATCAATCAGCCGGTGTTGAGAACTGAATTGGACTGTTCTGGTTTGTGCCCTGTTCTACCACTTATCAGTTGTGTGATCTTGAGCAAATAACCTATGCTCTCTCTGTCATATTTTATCTCCTGTGAAAGGGGTAATGCCAGTGGTTGCTTCGTAAGAACATTATGAGAATTAAATGAACTGTACATAGAAGGTATATGGTAACAGGTCTGTGATGTTAAGCTATTAATCTTGCTTAGATTTCATTTTCTTATCTATGAAAATACCCATGAAAATCTCAGCTACTTCATATTGTTATGGAGACTAAATTAGAAAGTGCACTTAAAGTGAATCAGTATAGTGCCTGATACATACTAAACATCAACAAATGGTAGTTGTTATGATTTTGAAATCTCAAATAAAATGGTACCAGTACTACAAAGGTTTCCCTAACCCAGCAGAAATAAACCATTTCTTCCTCCATGCTCAGGTCTTCATTTTTGTTTTAGTATGTAATTATCTCTTTCTTTTTCACACTCTATATTTCTTTTCTTCATTTTTTTCTATATCTTTCTCAATACTTTTGTCCCTTCCAGATTACTAGATTGAGAACAGAGAACCTTATTTTACTAATCTCTCTGTTAGAAAATGTAGTCCATGCCAAGAGTTTTAAATTCACATAGTGTGTCTGATTATTTGGTAGTTGAATGACATTTTTTACATTTTTACATTGAACATTTTTTTCTTTTTAATATATATTGCAAATTTAATGAATCTCAGTACATGTGCACATTGAAAATAAAGGAAAACTTTGTAATTGGAGTGTAAATTGGAAGGGACTTTTGGAAGGGACTATGGCAACCAGAGTTTGTAAAAATAGGATACTGACTAAATGAAAATATATTGCTGTGATGGTATAATGTAGAATATTATCTTAGCCATATTTAGATATGTATATAAATGCACATATGATGATACTGAAAGATCTTTAAATATATTATAAGTGTATAAAGAGGTATAAAACAATGTAAACTGTATGCTCTCTGTGTAAAATTCAGATAGATAATGAAAATTTATGCAGATTTATGCTTTTTAAAATTAGGAAGTATAATAAGCAATTGTTCACTTGGAGAGGGTGGTAGGAAAGAGGAAGAAGGAAAATGAGATCTTTTTGTTTGTTTTGCTTAAAACTTCTACAGTGTCTAAGTTTTATTCTTTATTAAAGTGTGGAAAGGGAGATTAGAAGCTACCCCTTCCCCATTATTTTATTCTTTCTACCTTAATGTATTTTCAAAACTACGTTGAAAAAAATTCCACAAATCAAATACTTTAAATTGTTGTATAAGATTCTATCATGTGGCAAATGTCATGATTTATTAATCCTGTTTGTTGTGTATATAAGATGTTTATGATGTTTACAAGATAAGTATTTAATGATGCCTGTAGTTCTGGAAGATAATTGCTATAGCAGTAGTAACTTTGCCACAATAACTCTACTAGGAATAGTAGAGAGTAGAATACTCTCCTCGATGCCAAAGTTTATATGTAACTTTGAAATTTGTCATTTGAAAGAGCAGAAATAATCTGCAAAATACAGAGTAATTTGAACCCCTAGAGGCAATGGGGAGAGAGGAAAATAAGAGAGAAATAAGATACAAGATGCTGTGAGCCAGGAATATGAGTCCCTCCCTCTGAGTGGAGTTTTTGGGAAACTTTAGAAGCTGAATTGTTAGAAAGAGAAACAAAGACAGCGTACAAACATAGGGGCGTGGGGCCAATTACATCACAACGTATAAATCTGGGAAGTAACAGAAACCACGCGGAGAACTGTCCATCTCACCAACTGGGTACTCTGGATGGAGTCAAATGTAACTAACATCACAGAGGCAGGGCTTCCTATTCCTTCTTTATGGCATAGGCCCTTCCTCTGAGAACCTGTGTGCTACTGGCATAATGCAATCTAGTGATTCATGAGGCCAAATTGTTTCCTGGAGAGGGTCATCCACGGAGGACTAGGTCTGACTTACCCACCATCAGCAATGGTGGGTAATATAGTTTTTAATTCTAGAGCAATTTAATAGAAACAAGTTTTCTCATTATTTATTTACATAACTTTGGGTTTTAGAAAGATAAACAATTTTAAAAAATATTTATCCCGTTTCATGAAGAAAATAGAAGCCATCAGTGATAATAATAGCCAAAAATGATGCAGCACTTGGTAAGGCCAGATATTTTTGAAGGCCTTTCATAAATGTTTAATTCATTTTAAAATTCACCAAAAGCCTATGATATTTTTCTTCTCCATTTACTGATGAAGAAACTGAAATAAGAAAGAGCATGATTTGAGCAAGCTGATAAATTGAAAAATTTGGATTTGACCTGGTTCTGTAGCTGACTCTGAAATTTTCTGTCATGTTATCTCTTCTTCCCTTATTCAACTTTATTTTTATTCATCTGTCTGCATTGTCATCCTTCCATGGCGTTTAGCTTCTTGGAAGTATCAAAGTGCAGTCCTTTCAATTCTGCTTTGGATTATATCATTTCTCATCATCTAACAGCTCTTATCAATCTATCCTCAGACGTTCATCTTCATCCTCAGAGCTGATGTCACTCACCTTAAAAAATCACACTGAAAAGTAAACATACAACAGAAGCTGTCAAACTTATTTTACCTTCAATTCTACCAGAATTTTTCCCTGTAAATTTGTCTACGCTCAGTCTCAACAGTTTTACTCTCTAGTTTCAACACATTCCACTCTTGTGACAAACACTCCACTAAAACTGTATTTACTAAGTGGATGAATGAATTTAGTTTTTCAAATTTCAATACATCTTCCCACTAATTTGTATCTATACTTGACCGTTCTCTCTTTTTGATGTATTACATTTTAGTTTCATTTTATCTTTCCAATCTCTCCTTGGTCTCTTTATTAGATACTTTGCTATACCTAATTTTAATCTTAACTTTCCTGAAAATGTAGATCTACAGTTTCTCTTATTCTTACATCCATTCTCTTTCAAATTGACCACATTTGCTTTCATGGCTTTAATAGTACATCTCTGGTGATGTCTCCTAAATAAATCTTAATCCCAGTCCTCCTGCAATGTATCTTGTTCATCTCTTACTTCATCTATCAAAATTTAATTGTCGATTTTTCTCCCAAATCGCAGTATTGTTTCCTTAATTTCTGCATCAAACAAAATCTAAGAGGTCAAGAATTAAGATAGTTTTGATCATTACTTTATATCTAGATCTTAGTAGTTTTTTCATAAATACAGGATGCTAAGTATTTAATAAATAACATTTTCGGTTGAAAATGACAAACCAGATAATAAGTCCAAACTTACTTCCCTACGTGCCTATAGTTGATTAATAATACACTCAGAATGAGTGAAAGAAATAATATATTAAATGAATGTTTTGAAAATAAGAAAATATTTTACACTTTTTCAAACATAGGGCTTTGAGTTAAAAGGAAACACAGTTCAAATATTTTGCTCCATACGTGACAAAACTAATTCTAGTTTACTGTCAACTATGATAACAGTTTTGCCTGAAGTAGGAGTCTTGTTACCATGCAGAATACTCCAAGATACCTCAAAATTGTGTGTAAGGTCACGATAATTCATTTTTGTATCTATAAACTCAGTAGATAAGGGAATTTTGGGTGTAGCAGGGCAGAAAGGGAGATGAATTGCACTATTTTAAATTAGAAATTATATATATCAAAAAAGGGCAGATTTTATAAAGGTCAAACTAAAAATTATTTGTAATTGTTTGAATCAACTTAATTAAGATAATTTTCATATAATAAAGTGTATCCACCTAAAGTTTGCAGTTAAATGCACTTCACAAATATAAGTATCTATGGTAGTTAACACCTGAATCATAGATAGTATTTCCATACACAAAGTTTTAGCATCTCCTAGTCTCTGACCAGGTAACTAGTGATTAGCTTTACCTATTCTAAAATTTCATGTAAGTGAAAATATATGCCATATATTCTTTCATGTTTTACCTTTTTCACTTAGTATATGTTTTTAATTGTCACTAGTTTGCTTTTTATTGCTCAGTAGTAGTATATATACAGAACAAACCTATAATTTTTATCCAATAATCTATTTTTGAGCATTTTGATTAGCTTAGTTTTCAGAGTATTATGAATAAAGCTTTTATAATTATTCATAAATCTTTGTGTAGGCATTTGCTTTTTTATTCTTTCATGGTTACATGTCAAGAAGATGGTAAATAGTATAGTAACTATTAGTATGATGGTTGACAGTGAAACAGTGGTGAGAGAACTTCGGGGTATACAATGTTGTAAAAAGATATATATATGTAAAAAAAATAAAAAATAATTATGAAAGAAGAAAAGACTTTCAAAATACCCCCTAAAGTGACTTTTAAGCAGAATGTCCTAAAGGGTAGTCTGTAAACAAAAGAAAACAAACAACAGCAGTAACAAAAAAAAATTTAATTGTGTAAGATACTATCAAACTTTTTCCAAAGTGGTTGCAACATTTTCCATGAGAATTCTAGTTTACACCTTTCTTAGTGCTTGTTATGGTCAGTCTTTATCACTTTAGTCATTCCAGTGGACGCATGTGTGGTAGCATCATCTTGTGTTATCAATTTCCATTTCCATAATAACTAATGATCATAAGCAATTTTTTTGTTTATTTTCCATCTGTATATCATTTGTATTACTACTTAGTATTACATTACATGAACATGAGACCTAGTCTCAAAAAAAAATACATTACATGAACATGCTATAAATTGTCTTATGTTGATAAATGTTCTGAGTTTCAGTTATCAGATATACATGTCCTTCTTTCTTATCAGTTGTTCCTTTTATCATGATGAAATGTCTCTCATTGCCTCTGGTAATAAACTTTGCATTGAAGTTACTCATCTGACATTAATGTAACCATTGTAACTTTCCTATGCTTAATCTTTGCACAACACACACACTCACATATTTCTATTTACTTTTATTACATGCAATCTATTCGCTTTCAAAGTAATTGTGCTTTTTATTTAAAGTCTGTCCCTTAAGGCAAAATGGAATGGCCTTTGTTTTGTTGAATCTGGCAATAAGTTTTTTCAGATGGAGGATTTAAACTTCTAATGAACATTATCCAATTAATGTTTAATTATTGGTATAGATGGATTTCATAAGCAACTATATTACTTGTTTAAATGTGCCTGTTTTTATCTCTCCATTACTTTTACTTGACTAATTTTAAATTATTTCAATATTCTTTAGTCTTCCATTTTAATTTTTCTATTGGGTTTTAAGATATACTTCTTTACATTTTTGAAGGGATGATTTAGGATGTAGTTCTATCTATCTATCAATCTATCAATCAATCTATCTATCTATCTATCTATCTAATCTATCTATCTATTATCTATTTATCTATCATCTATCATCTATCTATCTTTGTATCATCTCTATCACTTTCACAGATTCACTTGAAATTAGTATTGTACTAATAACTTCATGTATAATATAAAAATCTTTCAAAAATGCAAATTGCTTTTCCTCCTCTATCTTCCTTTATATTACAGATATCATATGCTTTAATCTATATACAATGTAAATAGTACCTGAAAATATTATTAATTTGCTATTAAAATTTTTCTATACTTTAAAACACTCAAGAGGAAAAATGAAATTTTATATTTATTCAGGTAGTTATCATTTCTGATGTTAACTACTTGATCTGAAATCCAAATTTCTCTTCAGCATTATTCATTTCTACCTGGACCACTTCTTTAGTATGTTTTAAATTGCAGTGCTATTGACAGTAAATTCTTTTAATTTACTTTATTTCAAAATATCTTCATTGTGCTTTCATTTTGAGAAATTCTTAGGCTAGATATAGAATTCTGTATTGATAATATTTTTCTTTCATCTTTAAAGATGTCCTATGGCTTTTGGCATCCATAGCTTCAGATGTCAAGTCTGCAGTTTTTCAAATAACCACTACTTTGTTTGAATATGTTCTTTTTTAATGACCATTCTTATGATTAAAAAAAATCTTTAGTCTTTTCACAGTCAATTATGACATGTTTAGGTATGGTTTTCTTTGAGTTTAACCTGCTCGTAATTCTTTGAGCTTGAATCAATTGACTTAAGTCTTTCATAAAGTGTGGTTTTCATGTTCTAACTGTCAGCAATTAAGCTGCAGTAAACATTGTAGAGCACACAATTTTTTGAGCTGATGCTTTCACAGTCTTTGGATAGATGTCCAAGTATCAGATTGCTAGGTCATGTTATTTAAATTGTTGTTTTTTAAAAGTAAATCAAGATGGCCTTCCCACCTACAATGTCTTCAGGTTCATATTCTCCATATTCTATCCAGCACTTGTTTGTGGAAGTTCTCTTAATAGATGCCATTCTCGTGAATGTGAGATGAAATCTCATGGTAACCTTTCCCTTTCTAATCTAAGTACACATTTTCTTCAGTTGTACTTTTTCCACTTGCCAAGAAATTCAGTGCATCACTGAGTATAATGGTGAGAAATCATAGTTTTACTTTGTCTCTGACATCAGAAGAAAAGCATTTTGTCTTTCAGCATGATATGTGTAGTTCTAGGTTTTTTTTTTTATTGAAACTCCATACTAATTTTAAGAAGTCCTATTTCGCCAAAATTTTTTCTGATAAAACTGGTGTTGATTGTTATCAAATGATTTTTGTGCATTTACTGAGAAGATCATATGATTTTTTTTTCTTGTTTATTATGTTAGTGTGGTGAATTTTCCTAAAACTTCAATGTTAAATTGAAGGGCCTGATAAGCCCTAATATGTCTTGATATATTATTATGTTAGGTATTGCTTAAAATGTTTGCTAAAGATTTTTTTGTTGATTTTGTTTAAAATGAACATTAGTGTATAGTTACCATTCCTGGTAATGTGTTTTCCTGACTGAAATTCAGGAGAATGCTGTTTTCACATTAATTATCAAAATGTGTTCCTTTCTTGCTGTTTCCTCAGAAAGTTATTCTATAATTGTATTATTTGTTCTTAAAGTTTGATGGCATTTATCAGTGAGACATCAGATATAGAGTTCTATGTGGGAAATTTAATTACATATTTATTATCTTTGGCAATACAGAACTAGATTTCTACTTCTTGAGTCAAATTTAGCAATTTGCATTTTTCATGGAATTTCTTCATTATATATAATTATCAACTTTATTTTCCTTTCTTCCAATTAAAAAAAATACCTGTAGTATTCATTCTCTTTTATCCAATTTATCTATAGCAGAAATTTAAATTCCTTTTTTGTTGTTCACTCTATGTGATGGTTTACAATTTTTACTGACCTTTCCAAAGGACCAGCTGCTGCTTGATTAAGTTTCTTTATGATTTGACCTTCTTCTATTTCATTGACATCTGCTTTTACTATTTCTTTGCTGTTAATATACTTTTTATTTAATTGACTCATCTATTTTCTTAGAGCAAAGGCTTACATAGTTAATTTTAGATTTTTTTCTCCCTAGCATGAGTATCCCTTTTTCTCTTTCTAAGCACTGCTCTACCTGAACCACATGCATCTTATTTGTTGTATTTACATTTTTTATTCAGTAAGACATATTTAAATTTTCCTTGTGAAAGTGCTTCAAACCCATCTTAAAATGTGCTAAATGCAATAGGGCACTGTACATACATTAATCTTACAAAATGCCAGTGTTAATTTCTTCTCTTTACTGTTCTTTTATAACTTTTTTATTGTGATAATATTGGTCTAAAACACTATATATGACTTGTTTTTTATTTGACTATGGGCTATCTGTGTCGTTTAATTTCCAATAAATTGGAACTCCCCACACCTTTCTGTGACTATTTTCTAATTAATGTCACTGTTGTTAGAGAACATGATGTCATGTTTTATTTCTAATTTATTGAGATATAATTGACATAAAACATTTTGTACGTTTAAGGCATTTGATGTATTGTTTTGATAAACCTATATATTGCAAAATAATTATCACTGTAACATTAGCTAATATACTGTGTATATATTTGATTCATTTAAATATATGGTAGTTTTTTTCTATGATTCAGTATATTATTTATTTTGGCAAGTAAATCTTGTGCAAGGAAAAAAGATGCATATTTTGCCTTAGTTTGATAAAGTGTTCTCTAAATATCAATTAGATTAAGTTGGTTGATAATCATATTCAATTCTGCTATATGCCTCTGAATTTTCCCTATTTTCTGTATCAGTTACTGAGACAGGAATATTAGTCTTCAATTGCTGTGTTAAATCTGTTTCTTTTTCATATCTGTCACTTGTAGTTTCATAAATTTAAGCTTATTATGTACATACACATTTGAGATTTGTACATATTTTTAAAATTTGTTCCATTTGTTATTTTGATTCTAACTTTGGTAATTACTTTTGATCTGTGGTCTATTTTTTTATGATATTATTATTGCTATTCTAGTTTTCTTATGCTAGGTGATTGCATGTTAAACCACTTTACTTTTAATTTAGTGGCACCTTTATATTTAAAGTGCATTCTTTCCAAAATGGGTCTTGCTTTTATATAAATGAGTTTGCTTTCTATCCAAAACACTTCTGCCTTGTAATTGCACTGTTTAGATCTTTTAACATTTAAAGTGATTGACACAAACAATGGATATAAATTCTAAGGAATTTAAAAAATTTCTTTGCTCCATCTGTTTTGTTTTTCTTCTTTTACTGACTTCCATTCCCACTAACCTGTTTTATCTCCACTACTAGCTTATTACTTATGCAGCTTTATATTATTTTAATGGCTTTTCTGTGATGTAACATATAGGGCTGTATTTTTCCAATCTTCCTTTAAATACTGTTGTACTAACTTATTTTTAATATTTTCATTTACCTTTCTGTCTTTTTAATATATTTTCACATTTTAGCTTTACCTATGTTAGAAGCATCTTAATACATTGTTACTATTTTTGCTTAAGCTATTCTTAGTTTTTAAGAATCTGAAAAATGAGGAAAAGTCATTTATATGTGTTTACATATTTACAATATCTGTCACTTTTCATGCATTTTAATGGCTAGGTCTCCTTTGGTGTTAAGTAATTTTGGTGGATGTAGAATTCTAGGTTGTTAGTCATTTATCTATTTTTTGTTTAGTGTCTTCGAAACATTTGTCCACTTAAAAACTGAGCTTATTATAGGAGTTACTCATAGATAGGCCTACTGTTTCTTTATATGCTTTGTAAACATTTCCCCACAGTCTGTTTGCCTACTTGTTTCTTAATAGTATTTCCTGATTAACTGCAATTTCTAATTTTGCCAATTTTTCTTTTAATGTTAATTGTTTTTTATTGCCTAAGAAAAAATTTGCCTATCACCAAGTCAACTTGTTGACTGTTTTTTTAAAAAGCAATATGGATTTAATTTTATGTGAAGATTTATGATCCATCTAGAATTAGATAGTGTCTGTTTAGTTTAAATTTTGCTTGTTTTTAATATCTAGAAATTTTGCTTATTTTTGAATCTGCAATATCATTTATAGTTTTCCTTACAAATACCTTCAAATGCTTATTCATTCTTTAGATACAGTGAGGATATTTGTTTTAGGGTTGGTGTCCAACAATTCCCATATTTGAAATCTTTGTCTGTCTGTTTCTGTTGTTTGTTGTTTCTGTTGGTTTTCAGAAACAAATCTATTTCCTTACTTTTCTCCCTATCATTTATTTTGTATAGGGTATATTTGTGGAAATAATCTGAGATATGCTGAAGTTACCCCCTTCTAGAGTAGATGTACATTTTCTTCTGTCAAACACTGGGGGGCACTGCCAGACCAGGGCTGCATTTAAACATCCTAATTTGGACTTGGGCTTTAATTTTGCTCTAGAATTTTGTTTTTATTTCTGGTTCACCTTTACTGTGATGGTGGAGCACACTGGGGATGCCGCTTACTATAGGGTTGTCTCCTGCCTTGAACAGGTTGTGGATTCTGATTACTTTTCACCTTACCCCATGAGCTATCATGTCTACATTTCTACATTCCTTTTACCTTTGAAGGATCTTAAAATATCCTATAGACAAAGGTACTTACTTTTGAGTGAATGGAACTCTCCTGGCTCATGTTCTTGGTTTTTTTGTTTGTTTATTTTTCAGTTTGGACCTAGAAATATTTTATTGTTTCATTATATTTTTTATGTTGTTAGGAAGATGTTTTTTACACTTTTGTGCAGTTTCTTTATATTCATGTAGAGTTGACATTAGTTTATCTCATGGCACTTTCTGCATTTGTTATTTAATGGGTGTTCTTTCTATTCCAATTTGATTATCCACAGTTAACAACATTTGTTGAAAAACTGTCCTTTCCCCATAGGTTTGTAAAAATGTCACATTTGTGTTTCACTAAGTAAATACATTGGTCTGTATTTCACCCTTTCCTTTGCTATATTTCTCTGTTAATTTCTCAATATTTCCAGGAAAGGTTTATAGTTGGAAACTAAAACAAGAAACCTATCTATACTAGTCTCTGTTCTTGGCCTCTTTTAACTAATAGGTTACATTTTTCATATGTTAAGAAAGTATTGCCTCACATGTTTGTCTAGGACACTCTTATCCATTGCTCATAGGAATGCAAATTAGTACAAGATTTACAGAGAAGAATTAAGCTCTGCCTTAAAAAAAAAACTGCTTATGCATTTATGCTTTGATGCAGAAATACCATTTCTAAAAATTTGCTCCAAACACACACATCAAAAAACTCATAAGTATAATATTATTTACCCAAGCATTTTCTATATTAGGGAAATTTTTAAATAATCCAAATAACTATACAAAAGAAATTGGTCAAATAAACTATCATACAGCTACACAATGGATAATGAATCTATAAAGAAGAGTGAGGAAAATACCTGTAAACCTATACAGATTTCTATAAAACACAGGTAAGTGAAAAATGCAGATTGCAAAATACTTTGTATAGTAAGTTATCTTTTGCATATGAAAAGAAACAACATATATATGATTAGTTTTGCAAAGAGAAATACAGAAAAAAAAACTATAAACTTACAAAATTGGTTCTCTTTGGATGTTTATGGGAACAGAGTGAACCATCTAATATTTTGAATATTCAAAATGTAAAATTACAACTAACAAGACAAAATCCTCAAAGCATTAGTTCATAAGTAAATAAAAACAAACTCAAATATATATCAATATAATAAAATAATAACAAAAACAATTGAAGTAACTGAGTACTCTGTACACCTTCACCATGACATGGGTTATGGAAATTTCTGAATTCTACCTGCCCCTGGTACTCATAATCTTTCATCAATTAAATACTTTAATTATCTTTGAACTCTCCTCTGATCTTTTTTCTCCATAGAGACTTTGGCTTGAGATCAGTTTCCTTACAATCATGAAAAATGATGTGTCTTTCTTCTTCTGAACCCCATGAACCACTTAGTTTTGAAATACAAGTAGAAGTCCATATCCTTGCTTCCCATTGTCATCTCTAAATCACAACAAAAACACTCCCTCTTTATCTTAAAAAAATGCAAAAATACAAAAATGTCTGTATTTGAGGAAATATGTACTATCTGATGCAATTAAAGTATAATGTTGTGTAGCCAAATCTGCACAAGAATGTGTGGATGCTGGCTGTGTCCATTAGAAAGGTGCCATTTTCTAATTTTCAGAGCCATAATGTCAAGTCTGCATTCATCATGAGGAAGATTTTCTAGTCTCTGTGAATGCAGCCACTGTACGGGCTGCCTGTCACCCTAACAAGACCATACCACCCCCTCATTATAGTCATCTTTAATGACCCTCTCATTCATTGGAGCCCTTAACCCTGACTTTTTGTCACCTTTTTCTTGAGCACAAACTTGATCATTATTCTTAATATCCTTTTATAGATCTACTAGGTATCAAAGAGGGAAAAAAATCTCTTGAGTTTATGTATTTCTTCATTATTTGATCTATTTCTCTTTTCTACCTCAAAAAAGTCAACTATACTATCTCTTTTCTCAGTCTTATTTTAATTCACCTTAAATCACTTATTTTCTCTTGAATCTACTCTTGAGAGGCTGCATTCCTATTTCTCCACTAAAATTGTTCTTGTCAAAGGCAAGACATTCACTGTGTTTTATCCAATGGTAAGTTCTCAAGTCTCATCTTAATTGACTTCTCAGTAACACTTAGCACAGCTAATTAGTATCATCTTCATGATACACTTTCTTCATTTGATTTCTAGAGCCTCATTTTTTCTCTTCCCTCCCCAGCCCTCAATCAAATCACTGACCTGTCTTTCTTCAGTCTTCTCCACTGACTCCTAACGTGATCTCATTGTATTTGAGGGCATTAAATAGTCTCCATATTCTGATGACATCTAAGTAGATTTTTACAACCTTAGCCACTCCTTTCCAAAGACTCATATATTTTTTATTGGTTTAAAACACACACTGTGTATGATTTATAGATATAGATTCACACCGTTTCAGTAGTTTCTTAGCATGTCACACCCACCAACAAAGCATTTAACAGGTCCAAAAATCAAAGTTTTAATATACAAAATCCTTTTGCAATACTAAATCCCTCCACATACACTAATTCTCCTACAGTCTTGTCAGTTTCAACAAGATTGCCACCATTAGTGAACAATTTACATCCAAACCTTGAAACCATCCTTGTCCTTTCTTTCTCTCACATTCCATAGCAAACACACCAGTAAATTCTATGCATTTTACCTCTTGAATGTATTCAAAATCCAGTTGCTCTATCACTTATACTAGTTTAAACTGCCATTATATTTTTCATAGGTAAGTGTTATAGTCTTTTAACTTGTTCCTATTCTATTCCCCCATGCAGTATTCAGAGTGGTAAAAATCCTCAATGATTTTTCACCATGCTTAGAATAAAATCCAAGGTCTTTACTATGCTCTTTAAGGTCTTCCATAATATGTAGCCCCACCCCTCTACCTCTCTTACATCAATCTCCCTCTTCCTCACTATTCCAGCCACAGAAAAATCCCTTTGATTCCTCAAACACTTCACACATGCTCTCTCTACAGAACATTTGCTTTTGTAGTTCCTTCCATGTGGAAAATCCATCCCCTAGATAACTATATGGCTCACTTTCTCATTTTTTTTCAGATTTCTGCTCAAATGTCTCTTCAGTAGAAAGGCCTTCCTTGAATACCACATCCCAAAATAGCATAATGTGTCCATTACATTCTATTCCCTTATCTGCCTTATTTTTCTTTATGGCACTTAGCACTGACATTATATAGCTACTGAATTTCAGCAACTCTGCAATGTTATCAGTTGAATCATATACCATTATTTTATATACCCATCAAGAAAGAGAAACTCTGACAAATAAAATCACATCATCTTTCTTATAACTTAGAATTTTTTATTTTATTTTTATTGAAAAATCTTTTTAGGCTCATTTAGATCTGGTTTTTAAAAAGTCACATGTATCCTTCATACAAGAAGTAAACTATATGCAAAATAAATCAAATAAATTATATCTAAGACTACTTTGTATTTATAATTTAATATCATGATATATTCTCCAACACATATTCAATGTCAATGTTTTTCCACAGACTATCTCACTAATAAAATGTAACACAGTTCCATCTACTCCCAGATATCTTCCTTTCTTAGGATCCATAAAACAAAAAATATGAAATCGTGGTCATTCTTCAAATGATTCTACTTGTTTCTCTAACATCAAATTTATGTTTTATTGCTCTATTTCTGAACTGACTATGTACATAATAACTTTTCTTTTTCAGCTATCTAAGAATACCATCTTTTGAAGACATTTCAAACAGTATTTAAATTCCACATGTATAGTACTAACAATGCAAATAATTCAGATGTGTTTATAGTTATAAGCATATAACAAAGTTACACAGGAAAACAACTTTCACTACCAATTTTGGTTGTACGATGCCAGTGATGGCAAGATGTGTTCCATTCTAGCAAATCTAACAATGTTTTTGAAAATTAATGTGTTCGAATCAATTTAATATAGAACTTGTTTTACTTTTGCACCAGAGTATGGGGGTGGGGGTGGGGACTGGGGTGCAAAGGAAGAGAATTGGTTTATTTCACTGGTTATATTCTCATAATCTAGAAGAGTATTTTAAAAAGAATAGACACTTAAGAAGTATCTGTTTAAAAAATTAATGGGCAAACATCTGTTTCAATTACTAACAATCAACTCTAGTATTTCATTTATAAATTCTTTAAATCAGGACTCCATGAGCTTGGTCACCACATAGTATCAAATGCCCCTGAGGAAGGAAGTCTAACTCCAGGAACCTGTACCTTACTGAGTAGTCATGGAATTATTCATCTGCATAAATGGCCATCTTTGACATGTGTACACATCTCTCAATCATGTACAAGCATGTGTTACCTGTATAGACGTGGCTTGTAGGGGAAACGTAGAAAAGAAACTAGCACATTTGACAATCAGAAATTTGTGAGATTTTGTTACAACTGTGAAATCTTCAAAGAGGGGTAGCATTTCAAAGCCTCAAAGAAAAATGGAAATGAACTGGAAAGAATCTCACCTGATCTGACTATTGAACATTTGTTTTTTTAAATTTAATTCAACAATAACCTTCTGAGATTAAAATTCTTTTAACATTTTAGAAATTAAAAAAAAAAAACCAAAAAATTAATAGATCTCTTCTTCAATAACACTAATGAATTCTGAGTTCACAGAACTCAGAGATGATGAAAGGAACCTTTAGGGCACACTCACACAATGTGGTAATGTTTGAAATCTGCATAATTCTGGGTATGAGCATCTCTTCTACCAGTTTTAGTCACAAGAGTCTCTCTTTTATCCATACTCTAAGTTGTGCATAAGTCACAAAATTTTAGATAACACTAAAGCATGTGGAAGCCCTTAGTCATCAGGTTGCACTGATTCTTGTTAAAGATAGTCACTATCTGTGCTCGTGTGATCTCATTGTGTCCAAAATTTTTACTTTTATCTTGGAGGGAAAGTACAGGTATCACTGCCTAAGCTACAAACCCATGGCTGAAATCTTTCCTGAGCACACCATGCTGTGACACCTCCTGCCTCCACTGAAAGGCTGTTGAGGATTATGATCACTTTCTCCTTCACAGTCTGTGGAATTTCCTGTCCTTACTGTCAATTTCTTGAAATCACCCTCCTTCTTTCTTGTTCTACATTAAATATCTCTTCAGGGAACATTACCAAAATATTGTTGACCTCAGGGATTTTCTGCCAAAATCTCTGATCAAGGAATTTAAAAGCCTGGATGCTTACAAGGAATAAGGATAAGAATAGCTTATAGGGGCCAAATAAATTATGATGTCAGTATATGATCCTTCCAATTTCCTCAGCCAGATGTTCTTCAGGAGATTGGGCCCCGGGTTCCTGTTCCAAGTTATGTTCTCCGTGTTCTCACATGCAAAACTTGAGACTAAGCACTTCACTATAGTTCTAGCTGCTCAGGTATGATGATTTTCTGGCCTGCTGTTACTTTTCTATACATTGTATGTATCTGCAATCCCAGAAGTATGTAATAAAGTCAGAGGTGAAAGACCTGAGATCTAAGATTATTATATTTTCTTTAATTATTCAGTACTAAATTATGTTTCCTATTGTCCATATTAAGGTGGAAAAAAGGACATGTATTTTAATCTGATTTCATTCATATGCTGCCTGATTCCAAAAGGAATTTAAAGCAGTTAAAGAATTTAAGGAAGTTATTTAATGACAAAATTGAAGCAGAAAGAGGTTGCTACTTAACCTGAAAATTCAATTTAGTAGAGTGGTTCATTCACAAATGTTCCAGTTAAGCAAGATTTAATTATGTTTTATGTTTCTATTTACTAATACAACATTTGTTCTTACTCATACAGTGAAAAGAGTTCTTGAATGACTTGTCAAGCTGGAGAGAAAGAAGTTTCTGTTTTTATTCTTTTGCAACAAGATAATTAGCATTCTCTTGTTACTTTTCTTAATTTTCAGAAATTTACTAAGCTACTAAACTATGCAAGTGGGGGAAACCAGGAACAATTTGTAACATACTTTAAAATATATTGCCTGTGTCAATCATTTGTAAATAAATATATATATAATAGAACATTCAGTTATATATAATAAAACATTTCAGTTATTTTAGTTATACAGGGAGAATTGGAGCTAACAGAATGTTTTGTTTGCTTGGTTGATTTTAATGGTTTTAATTTTGGCTAAGGTAAAAAAGACTGACAGAAAAATATTGTTTTCAAAATCCTGATATTCTAACATGTTAGATCACTCTTACACTTTAAACTCCTATTCAATTATATATACTTTTGGGATTCCTCTGATCATAACTTGTGAGAGGCCAGGATGAAGGTTTGTCAGTCCCCCTCAGCTTCTACTAGGCTAAAGAAGGAATTTCTAGGGAATCTCTCTGTAAACTTGATTTTCTTCCTGGAGTTGGGGAGGATGAACACTGGAGGAGAAGCTGTAACTAGAGCTCCCCAAGGTGACAGAATAAGAGGGGAAAGGACTGTGTCAGGAACAAGCTGCTTTTTCAGCAATGATGGGGAAAGATTCACAAGTGGCTCTTGATAGGATAAATTTTGGTTACATGCAAGGAAGACACTCCTTGACTCAGCTTCAGTAATACTGCCTAGAAGGGAGTTTGGATTATTTGCTGGGATTAGGTCATGAAGTATACACCTACTGCAAGATTAAAAACAAAAAAAAACAACAACAAACACTGCCTATATCTAGATGACCACAGACGGAAACTCTCTGATGAAGACTGTAAGAAATCTGATGAATCATTCCATCAGAGGTGGATATGATTTGAATGTTTGTGCCCCTTACCCTATAAATTCTTATGTTGAAATCCTAATGCCCAATGTGTGTATTAAGTGTCAGACCCTTTGCAAAGTGCTTATTTCATGCTTGTGGAACCCTCTCCCACTCTCATGCATTGTAAAAGATATGCACACACATCTTTCTCACCTCTTCTTCATGTGAGAATACAAAGAGAAAAAGGGACCTGGAAAACAACTTGCTCTCTCATCTAATACTTCCAGGTTTTGACCCACTTTGGTCTGATTACATTACCATCCATGCTGCAAGATCTACTCTGTTTACTATCTCTACCTCGCACCTCACTCCTGATCTGTGGCTTAATAAGAGCAAAGATAAGGGAAGCAAGATGGAGCTATCAGAAACATTTATGGCCAAGGGCCTGGGGAGAT
The DNA here is from genome assembly GCA_004024945.1 of Uropsilus gracilis. Lineage (NCBI taxonomy): Eukaryota > Metazoa > Chordata > Mammalia > Eulipotyphla > Talpidae > Uropsilus > Uropsilus gracilis. Next base: position 21,084 of record PVHY01013540.1, on the reverse strand, counting down.
GCTCTAACTTTAAATGAAATTTGGAAATTTCTTATCCTGAAGTATTCATTTTGTTTATCTATAATGTATTTACTCTGATAAGTAAGCATGACTTGAATCCATTATCTTCGATGACAGGAGTCAAGAACAAATTTGAACAGAGAGAAAAATGGAGAGATAGCCTTGTTTTTAGTTCTCAGCCTGAAGATTTCTTATAAACAATTGAAATATCAATGGTTAATGCTGTCTAGATATAAATATTAATTCTAGAGAACTCATAGTTAAACATACTTATTTCCTTCAATATAATTTCCTCTACGCCCATCTATATTGTCCCATACTGTAGAATTTGTTTCTTTTTGCAGCTGCATAATATTCCATTTTGTGCATCTGCCATGTTTTCTTTATCAATTCATCTGTTGATTGACAATTGTATTGTTTCTATATATTGCCTATTGTGAATTTTGTTGCAATGAACATGGGAGTGCAGCTATTTCTTTGAGACTGTGACTTCAATTCTTTTGTACATATATAACTATTAAGTGAATGCTGGTTCAGATAGTAATTACATTTTTACTTTTTAAAAATAAAAATCCTCATACTGTTTCCATAGTTGCTACACATTTTACATTTTACAATTCACTAACAGTGTACAAGGACTTCAGTTTAACTTATCCTTACCAAAACTTGTTAGCTTTGTTTATTCATACTAGTCATTCCAACATTGCGCTAAGTGAAGCAAGCCAGTCAAATGGAAAAATATTGCATGAATCTACTATTCTACTTATATGCAGTATTTAAAATAGGCTCGTAGAAGCAGAGAGTAGGAAGCGTAGTTACTAAGGGATGGAGATGGGGTAAATGAGAGTTGTTATTTAATTGTTACAAAGTTTCATTTATGAAAAATGAGTACGTTCTAGAGATCTGCTGTACAGAATAGTGTCTATAGTTATTTTATTGTGCCTTTAAAAAGTTGTTAAGTGGGTAGCTCTTATGTTAAATGTTCTTAAAACACACAAGTGATTGGGAGGAGGAGGAAACTTTTGCTGTCATAAATATGCTTATTATCTTAACTGTGGTGTATGCATATGTCCAAACTTATCAAATTGTATACATTAAATATATGTAAGCCTTCGTATACCATGATTCCTTTCAAGAAAGCTATTTTCTACTGAACTTTGTAGACTAATAGGAAGACATTCTAATCCCATTCCCCTTTCATTCTTGCTAGGTATTAGAAATTTTCTTCTTGAAAAAATATAAAATTGCCAACAGAATTGAGGCATAGAGTAGGAGAGGGGGGAGGAGTAAGACTGGGGGAAGGAAAGGGCACAAGAGATAAAGATGGTCCTCAGGTGACAGGGTGGTGGAAGAGCCTTGGGGTAGACAATGATGTGATAGATATACATATAAGTGTGTGTGCGTATATATGTGTAATCAAGGAAAAAATTTAAATTAACTAAAAAAAGAAATTATTTTCTTGAAACAATATCAAATGACTTTGAGCTATTATTGAACCACATATTTGTTTTCCTTATTTTTTCAAGTTTATTGATTTATAGTGCCAAGCTTCCTACGCATATTTCTTTTTTTAATTTTATTTCTTAAATTTATATATATATATATATATATATATATATATATAAGCATTCTCTACCCCGTGGTTCTCCCACCACTTTATCACCTATGAACCTTCATCTTAATCTCTTGTGCTCATCCTTCCCCTGATTTTACCTCCCACCCCCTCTCTTGCTCTATGCTTCAGTTCTGCTAAGTTAGTTCTAAATTTTCCTTGCCCTTTTGTTTGTTTTCCTTATATCCTGCATATAGGTGAGATCATCCAGTATTTCTCTTTCTAACTTATTTCTGCTAACTTGATTCCTTCTAGGTCCATCCATGTTATCACAAATGCACCGAATCTGTCTTTTTTGATTGCAGAACAATATTCCATTGTGTATATATTCCACAACTTTCTGATCTATTTGTCTGTATTTGTCACATTTGGGTTGTTTCCATATCCTGGCTATTGTAAATAATACTGCAATAAAAATACGAGTACAGGTGTACTTTGAATTAGTGTTTTGGTGTCCTTTGGGTAGATTCACAGATGTGGAATTTCTGGACCAAATGGTAGTAACATGTTCAGTAGTTGAGTGTCCTCACTGCTTTCCATAAGAGCTACCATATACTTCCTGAAAAGGTATAATTTTTCATCACCCTAAACTGAAACCCTGTACTTATTAGATAATAACTCCCCATTTCCTCCTCTTCCCATCTCTAGTAACCAATACTTGATTTTCTCCAGAAATTTTACTATTCCTGATAATTCATATAAATGGTATCGTATAATACTTGTTTCTAGTTTTTCCACTTTACATCATGTTTTGTGGTTTAAATGTGTTGTAGCATGTGTCGGAATTTCCTTCTCTTTTAAGACTGAATAATATTCCATTGTACGGATATGCCACGATCTGTCCAGTCCATTTATTCATTTGATGATAGACATTTGGAATTTTTCCACTTTTTGCCTGTTGTGAAAAAATTTTGTCCACTGCCAAAAAGGTACTTCACTGACTACTTCCCCTGAAATAAAACTTTCTTAACACTTTTGTCTCTCTATATTCCTATTATTTTGGGCCAGGTTCAATTTCTTTTTGGGGGGTGGGGGAGAATATTTATCATCACAGAACACTAATTTGATCTAAACTCATAGCCTCATAATATTTTTGGCTTCTCTAGAGTACAAAATCCTAAGTGTTACTACCTCCACAAGGTTGGACACTGTGGGATTTCAAAAAGAAGTTGATGTTGTCAAAATGACAGCCATCAACATTTCCCTTCTATCTTCATTATTTGAAAGGAATTATTTACTATTTGCCAAAAGATTCTGCACTCCTCATATTAAAAAGTTTTTTTTTTTTTCTCTCCTTAGGTTGGTATGTATGATGTTGAAGAAATCTAAAACCAAAACAGGCAAACAATTCACTATAGTAGGGAAATCTACTGGGAAAATATATCAGAACACTGAGCAAAAGACAAAGAGTTAGAATTAATGAGGGAAAAGAAAATTGGGGGGCAGATCCAGGAAACTTAACAAGGAATTAATTTGACATGTGGGATTGCTTCTTGAATTCAGGAGGCAAAAAAGAAATAAAATATTAAATAATGAGAAAAAATTTCCCTGAGCAAAGAGACTTCAATGAATACATGACTCGATTACCACATTTCAGAGCAGATTATCTTTTAAAAAGATCTACACTTTCCCTTTCAGTCATGTTAGAATTAGAGGGATTAGATTTAAATCTTAAATAACTAGACAACATATATCCAGCAACAGTTATCACCAAGGAAAGGGAAACAAATGTGGTACACACCATAGATGTCAAAAGATGATTTTAGTTATCTTATTGAAATATCTAAAATTAAAAAAAAAAAACATTTCAAGATGAAAAAATAACATATGGGAGAGAGGCTATAAAAACATATTATTTTCAAGTGTGGGGAGAAAAGAAACTCAGAAGGTATAAGGATTAGATACAGTTGCTGTTTTATCCTGATATTAAAAATATAAGTATAGACAAAACTGTCATCACAGAATTTAAAGGAAAAAAAAGATATTTCTAAATGACAAAATTTGAAAAAGTAATGAAGAAAACTTTGATACATACAATAAAGAGAAAAAACAAGATAGCAAAATATCAAGAAAAATATAATGGAAGGAATAAAATAATGCATATCAATTCTTACGAATTTTTTATTATGATTATATTAAAAATAATTTTTTAAGATGAAGCTCATCAAAAAAAGGTTAAAATGATTAAAATAAAGATACTATCAATGATATATCAAGTAAATAAACAGTGAAGTCAAAAACATTCAGCGAAATGGAGACATTAGTTAATAGTGAGAGAGGCAATTCACATAGACTCGGAAGTTTTCTGCCATAATTTATTTACAAAATTTTATGCACAATGCAGCTCAGTCATTAAATACATTAAAAGGTTCTGTGATATCTTTTAATCTTTTTAAAGATCTAGATCTTTAAAAAATGTGGAAGAAATTCAATATAGTTTTCACAATCCGAAAAATAAGTAGGACATAGATTTTTTTAATAATACAATCAGCAAGTTATAAAAAAGTTATGTCTTACACCAGAGAACATATATTCTCTGTTGAATTGTATGGAACATCTATAAAACTACTCATGTTCATGGCCAAAAAGAAAACAAACAAACAAAAAAAAGTAGAGATTTTATGGACTGAATTTTCTGAGAATAATTCAAGATAGAAAAGATAAAAAATAATCATCAAAAGATATTGACTCCTTGGAAGTGGTGTACTATAAAAAAAAATCAAAGGGGAAAAATTGTTCTAAAAAGAAAAGAAAATGAAAACCCATAATACCAAAAACTATAGAGCACAGTTAAAGCAGGAAGAAATATCTAGCCTTACAATAGTTTATTAAATATGTAAAAGAGGATTAAAGATGAATGAATGACAAAAACCTAACATATGATATAAGAATAGCAAAATAGACTAAAAGAAAGCAAGAGAAGTACAAGTAACATGGGAGCAAGGCCTTTCTTTTGCTTACTGCTGCAAAGTGTTCACTTACTTGGATCAGTGCTCAATGACTACTGTGTTATCAGCAGAAAGAACAAATGAAAACAAAAACTTGTTTTTGTAAAGACCAATAGATGAAGAACAGGTAAGCCCAAATTACCACAAAAGAGATAAATTGTATAAAATTAAGAATAACAAAAAGATGTAATTAGACATGGGGGTGTAATTAAGATGATTATGAAAGAACATTATGTGCAATTCATTCAATGCAATAATTTGAAAATCTAGATAAACTAAATGATGATGATTTCTTGGCAAAAAGCAACTATAACAATAGATTTTATTTCATGCTCTATTTTTTACTTCATGGATGCAGAGACATCCCCTTATAGGTTGAAACCATGAGCTTAAGATCAGGTCAATGAGTGTGAATACAAAGGATCTAAGTCACTTTCAAAGTCTGGCACCTAAGAATATCCCCGCTCAGCTCCCTAGTCCTTTGATATGATGGTCTTAGGAGAAACTTATTCAGACAGAGTAATTGCTAGTAGGGAGGTGGCTCTCTAATCATCCCAGACTGTGCTGAGTCAGAATAAACTTGAATTGTGATAATCTTCTGATAATTAGTGTTTTGTTACATTAGCCTGGTATAACCTATTCTAGCAAATACACCTACCACATTTGACCAATAAGAAATAGAAACTTAAAAAGAAAAAAAAAATCTGATGTTTGGAAAGGTGATAAAACTTAACCATTTAAAAAGGCATTAGGTTCATATTAATTCTCAACAGATAGAGACATTTAAAAAAGCAGATAATACAAACTTAAAGTATATTATTTTCATCTTAATATTATTATTATTACATAGCATATATAGTAGTATTCATAGCTGTTAATCTTATTTTAACTAAGCCAACATATAGGGAATAAAAGGAAAGTTAGTTCATTTTGTGAAATTAGCCTTAATATCAACACTCAGTTGATAATATGGTGAGTTGATAATTTAAAGAGAGTGAACATAAGCTCCTAGAACATAAGCTCCTAAATCATACATAGTGGTTAAACCATGTTACCTCAGTTAAAATGTTATGATTTGTAAAAATCATTGGACCCATGGATGTAGATGCAAATTTTCTAAAAATATTATTAATACATAGAACAGTAGTCATCACAGGAATGACACACAACCAAGAAATTCATTCCAAGAATTCATCAAAACCAGGGAATCTTTCCATATAATCACAGCATCAATAAATTAAAATAGGAAAAAGTATGAATACAATTAGTGTTTTGCTGAAGAACCTCCTAACTAAATGTAAAATAAGAATTAAAGAAAATTGCTGAGATATGACAAATATGTATTTATCAAAACAAACATTAGTACTATATTATGATATATTGATGTGAGTTAGTAAAATTGGGAATATTATAGGAATAACCTTAATTTTACAAACTAATAAATCTTAATCCTTATTTATTCTATAATCACTAGATATTCTAAAAGTTAAATATCTCAATTGACAAAGATTTCTAACTGGTATTCCCTTGAACATATACATTTAGGGTAATACATAATTTATATCCAAAATACTGCATTGTCAATTTTTACACATTTGTCATCAGGAACTCTTCAAATTCCCTAATTATGTTAAGGTTCATCTTCTTCTCCTCTTGGGACTTTTATTCATTTATCCTGTTATCACATGAAACTCTTTGTTGAGTCCACCCTGGTTCCCTAATATATTCAAAAGTATTATTTTCATTTCCTCCTTAATTGGGGAATATAAAAAATGCTATGTTAATAGTTAAAATATAGACAAAACTTTCACAGATATGGAATAAAAAACTAACAAATAGAAACACAATTTTCTGAATTTTCTCATTCTTTTTCATTGTTCCAGGCATTTTTATTTCAATTGTTGACTCATGTATGTATGTATGTATGTATGTATGTATGTATGTATGTATGTACGTATGTATGTGTGCATGTATTTATTATTTTTAATATCTTTTTATTCTTTCTTTAAATTTCTTACAACATCAGCAAATGATTTTTGGAAAGCCTTTCCCTCCCCTTGACCCCCCCCTCTGTTCACTCAGACTCCTCTTTCCTTGATGTTTGTTGATCTACGTTAAGCCCATTGGTCGTCTTTTCTGTGGCAACATCCTTTTTCTGGATGAGGACATGTGTCCCTAGGACATGGTAAATGTGCTGGTAGGTTTTCAGTCTTAACTTTGCATTGGACAGCCAATTCCGTACTCATTTGAGGTCAATCATTTTCCATTCTCTGTGCTGTTTTCTTGTCTCTTTGACTTACAGCTCTGCCCTCTGGTTTAAGGAGCCTCGTCCCCAGCCACTGTCAGTTACTCTCTGTGGAGAGGCATCTGTTGATTCCTTTGCAGGTCATCTTCTCTCCCTTAGTTTTGCTTTACTATGAAGCCATGCCCTGCCTCTGTGGCCTTCCTCTCCCATGGAATGGGGAGGGGCAACTTGCTCTCTCAGCTGGTGTATCAGAACTGGAATTATGTCACATCCACTCCTGATGAGGCCATAGGTGTGATTCTGTGATAGGTCATCACCATGGTCGTTTTTCTCTCAATTATGCAATGACTTTCTTGATGTTTCTTCTCTTGCATCCTGCTCAGATGTGTGGGGAGGATCTTTACCTCGACCCTCGCCCATTCTATTTCAGTTTTGTATTCTTTGTTTCTTCTTATTCCTCTTGCAGACTAAGAGTAAGACTAAAACAAGAGGGGCGTCTAGTACCCCCTGCCCCCAGCTCAGCCGGAACCCTACCAGGGTCCCAGTGTGCTGGGGTGCCCGTGCAGCTCAGCCATGCTGGTGTGGCTCCCTAGCAGCCACCCAGCCTCCAGGCCAAAGGAGGGAGGCACCAGCATGTGTGGGGAGTACAGCCATGGTCAGCATAGGCTGCTGGGGCCCAGAGACCCCGCAAGCCAATCCCATACACCCACCCAACACGGCCACATCCGATGTGGGTCCCTAGCAGCCCCTTGCTCTTATATGTATGTATTTAAACCAGTGGTCTCTATGATTATTTTGTGAATTCTGCCACGAGTGAAATTCTATGAGCAAAACATAACATATATAACAGAGGTTATTTATTATATATTTATTTTCTTAGATGAATCAAAGATATTTCATCATGAATCTATGAAAGTTTTCATAGAAAATTTAAAATTACCAAGATCATATAGAATGTTTGACCTAAGAGCAAATGGAGCTATCATATTTGATAGTTTTTTGATAACAGAAGGAAGATAAATTACAATTTGTTCTCACGTTCTCCAGACTAAAATATTCATAGGAATCCTCAGATCTTCACTGAGCTAGAAATCTGGAGTTTTCACCACATTCACAACAGAACATTGGCCACAAAGTACTTCATGCATGCTTAGTGATATGCAAGTCCAGTGATAGAAGTATTTAGTCTTGAACTGATACCATCACAGCCCACACATAAAAGAGGAAAATTGAAATCATCTGTAATAATAAGCACTTGGAACATTTTTGTTTACTTTCTTTAGTTATTTTTTCTGGACATGTGTGTGTGTGTGTGTGTGTGTGTGTGTAACCTGTGTTTCCTAACCCATACCAGTCTGAAGTTAAATATAGAATCACTTCCATAAAGTCACCTCTGTTTTGCTGCCTTGTGAAAGTGCAGGATCTCAGTGTCCTGGAAAATCTTGCCCTGCTCCTGATGTGTTCCTATTGTGTCTAGAGAGTGTCACAACAAGTGTCCAGGTGCCAGTCCAGGTCTCATGCCCAGTGCAGTTTCCCAGTACTTGACTGTCTTTTTAAACACTTTTTCATTATATTTTTTATTTTACATCGTTATCTACCCCTGGGTTCTCCCATCAACTTATCAGCCAAGAACCATTGTCTTAATGCTTTTGTGCCCCTCCGCACCCCATGCTCTATGCTTCAATTTTACTGAAAGTTAGTTTTAACTCTAATCCAAAAACCACCTGTACCCGATGTTTACTGCAGTGCTATTTACAATTGCCAGGATTTGGCTTCCTTTTAATACTTAAATCTGTCCTGACACACAGAAACATCCTAGGTTCTGAGCTGCATGCAGGTCAGAAAAAGAACAGTGAAGAAAATTTCCCTCTATATTTCGTTTTGGGTATGCTAAAAAACGGTGGCACCAGTGCTCGGTATTTTGCAAAACTCTTACTCGAATATCTCTCCCCACGTTTGCATGTAGTCCTGTCTCCTAGAACCAACTCCAAATTCTCTGAAAAGGAAGGCATTCAGACACACCTCGACTTCACATTATGGGAGCTTGTCACCCTGAAGGCTTCATCTTATAGTTAAATTTCTTCACACAACTCCTCTTTTTCTAAGAATGAGTTATTTTCTAGGAGGTACCACGTTCTTCTAAGCAAACTGAAAGAAACCCAGAAGGCCACCCACCAGTTCCTGAGGCCTGCCCAGACACGCTGACATCTCAGAAGGTGACACACAATTTCAAACTGAGATGAGCCTCCCACCACATTCACACTCAGATTCTATTTGTTGTTCACAAAAGTGGTGTCATGTGATCGGCACAGTGTTTATCTTGTTTTTTAAAATGTAATGCTATGTCACATAGTTTCCACATCAATAAAAGTGTTTTTTTGTTTCTACATAGAGCTTTGTTCTATGAACATTTCATCAGCTGTTCCTCTGTAAGACACAGGGTTTCCATGTAAAACGTAATTTTCAAGCAAGACATAATTGCAAGGAACATCCTTTATAAAAAATCTTTGTGTTTCTCTGGGGTAACTTCCACAGAATAAATAAATATTAGGAGTGGAAAACCTTGTGTTGATTTATACATCAAGTTGCCTTCCAGACGTTTGAAATAACTTTTATTTCCAGCAGTGTATATGTGTCTGATTCACTATGCTTTAGCCAGCATTCATTACTGTTTTAATCTTTTCCAATTTACTAGAAAAAATATGCATGTTTTCCAAATTTTTATTTATTTTAGTAAAAATATTTCAATACTTTCCCAAGACCTAATGGCTAGCTTTATTTTTTCTTTTATAAAAAACTTATTTTTATACCTCCTAAAAAATTGGAGACAGAAAAGCTAAACATTTTATTAAATATAAGAAAAAAGATGCACAAAATTAAATAAAGAATATTCCAAACACCACTTTATGCATCACCTATGACCTCAACTCTAATTACATTCCTTTCTCTTCCCTTTAAAGGTAAGCTTGTCATACACACATGATTCATACATCCACTTGAGATGCTTTAAATGTTGTCCACTTGAGCATGTTTTATTGTCATCATCTTAAAAAAGATATTCTATATAGTCTTCTTTGATAGAAAATTTCAAACATCACACAAGAGTTTATAGAATAAAGAGCCAATTATGCTTTTTTGACAATTATCTCTAACAATTCTTACTTCAGTTAAAACCCCTATGCACTTGCACCACCCCTGTATTATTCTGAAGTAAATCTCAGCGATCATACCACTTTATCTGCTATTATTTCAAGATGTAGTTTTCAAAAGTAAGGACCTTCTTAAAACATAAATTATAGCTTAAAACATGATTTTGCAGCTGAAAGAAATTGACAATAATTTTTTATTAGCAATACAAGTATTCCAATTTCCAGTTGTGTTATACTTCTCCTTTCTTTTTTTTCATTTTATATATTGATATCAAGAGCCAAATAAAGGTCACATATTGTGATTAGTTTCACCTGGCTTTATTGATTTTTTATGCTGGTGTCTTCATTATTTTTTAAAAATGATCTATCTGGCATATGGATTTAACTGATAAATTTAAATATTATAATTGTATTAATTTTATTATTTTCTGTTTTATTTACTTTATTTTTATTTATTTATTATAAGTTAATGCTATTTATATAAATATTAAATATTCTAATTAAATTATTATTGTATTTTTCATTTTTTCAAGTTTTTCATTTGCAGAAGTTATTTTAAAATTTTGAATAATCAGTTCAATTTCTCCTTTTTTTGATCTTTTCTCACCCCAATATTAGATATTCATCTATACCTTCATTGATATTTTAATAATTTTGAGTTTACCTTTAATCTTCCTATATTTAGAATTTAAATTCATATATTTTATGAATTGAAGATCCAACAGAATGATCTCTAAAATATGTATTTGCAGAGATACTTTGAATTTTCAGATGAGGTAATTGCACACCTGAGATTTTTTTACACAACTCAGTAAAGCCTAGATTTCAAACCTCCTCCCTTTTAATCCAAGTTCATTACTCTTACCTACTCTAAAGTTTCTTTCCAAATCATAAGGAAAATGATATGGACCTTAATGATCAGAAGAATTTCCTTGCTATAGAAATTTCAAAAAACAATGGCTTAAGATGATCTCTTATGTACTCCAATGCATTTTCCAGAACAAATATATGTAGTATTTATCAAGAAAACTAAAGCAAAATTACAATTTTCTAACAATGTTTATAACAATCATATAAAAAACACATATTTACTCATAAATTCTGATCTAGTCTTCAATAAAACAAAACAAAATCTCAAAACTCTGGTTAATAATAATAGCCTCAATTCAAGGCATACAATATGTCAAATATCATTCTGAGGGATCATAGATATTAATTCCCCAAAACCTCCCAGCAGGTCGGTGATGAAGTTCTGCTTTCCCCAACTGATAGGTGAGGAAACAGAGGCCTCGAGAAAATAAGTGATGTACACAGGTTTATAAACAGATTTCCAGCCATAGAACTAAGACTTAAGCATGGGCAACCTGGTGTCAGAGTCTGTACAATGTGCTTCTTAAAGTAATGGTGATATGTGATCTCAAGCAGTGGTGACAGGTACTAATGTGGCAGAAACAGGTTTTGGAACAATCTTGAGCTCTTGTGCTGGCATATTTATTTAGTAGTACCAGGCCAGGGAGACAGACTCTCATTGCAAACAATGCTGTGTTCTGCAGCTGCTTGCCTGTCCACACACAAATGCTTCTCTTAGAATGAACTACATTAAAAACAAAAAAAATTCAGATACAACGTGGTGACCTTCATAGAAATCAGACCTCTAAAGAAAAAAAAATAATCAGAAAGTCAAAAGCATTATCTACTAAAATAGATAAACAGTGAAAGCCAGAGATGCCAGAGGAAGGGCAAGATTGAGAGAAAGAGAGCAGAGAGTGAGTTAGTGACACAGGAAGCTGACAATTTTATTAGGTCCCTAAGGGACAAGCCTTGTTATGGGCAATGAACTATACTGGTTTACAGCTTGAGTTTTATTTTGATCAAAAGCAGATATTTTCAAGCACTTTTCAGCCACAGACTTTTTGGCTGAAAGACTGAATGGCTGGCTACTTATGTACTGTTGAATGTCTGAGTATGTTTGGACAACTGAGTACAACAGGAAAAAAGTCACAACTCAGCCCTTTTTGCTCCTGTATCAGCAGAAGAAATAAGCTTACATAATGAGCCCATGAGATCGATAGGAAGAGACCAAGTCATAATGATGCAGCTGGGGCTCCATTTTACATTGTCCTTCCACTGAGCTGCCAAATTTAAGAAAAAGAAAATTACAAAGAGATTACTCATCACGAGGGGAGAAAAAGCAGTTACATTTTCTAAAACTTTCTAAACACGGATGCTAAGTGGTTCCCACTAAATCACAAGCTTGGACTAAGTTATCTACTGTAGAAGGGACTCTCTTTCAAAGCCTGTGGCTGAATTATCTGGAGAAAGCGGTGGCTGTCATAGCCACACAGAACAACTCATTGAATTCCAACCTGCCATTTCTTATTCAAGTAACAAGCACTGTGACCTCTATGAATCTATGTACAAATATGTAGCAGTTTCCAGGCAGGTGGGAATATAGGCTTTTTCTATTGCTCTCATAGGTTTATTATGCAAGTGTTGTGAAAGATATGGTGAATGCATGTGTGTTGGGATGGATGCAAAATACAGTAACAGGCTACATCTTATTCTTGAAGAAATCATTTAATTTCTATGGGTCTTGGCTCCTTTTGCACAAGGTAAGATAGTTGGACAAGATATTAATTCAAGTCTAATCTCACTGATAAAGAATAATCTAAGGAATAAAAGGGTAATTTTCAAGTATTCACTGTAGTTTTTTGTGTGTGTGCTTTGGGCCTATAGCCCTGGAAGAAATATATAACTTTTCTGAATTTCAAAAGACTTCATAAAGATATCCCTAATTGTATTTCAGTGGTAAGTAGTTGGTTTTGCCCAAGGTGTGAGAATTGGTGAGGGAGGAAAAAGAATGGTTCTAAAGCTTGGATATGAGGTCAGTGCTTCAAGGGTTGACTGGACTCTGTAATAGAACTGGGTTCATGAAGTTGATAAGGTAGAGATGTGGTAATAATAATCCATGAAGCCTAGACCAGTACTTTGTTACCACCTGACTCGTGATGGAGCAGGATTTCTAACTGGTCAGCATGTGGACTAGGACTGAACCTAACACCAAGATGAGCATCACAGTGGTAGGGGCAATATAGTGAGAGATGATGTTGAAAGCAATGAACTGCTCCAGCATTGTATAAAGCACATGGTCACCAAACATCACAAGGATTATTAATCAGGCATGAACTAAAGCACTTGAGGGAAACAGAAGATGATAGATAAACAGATAGATTCATATTTATAGACTCAAGTGAGCTGGTAAATTTGCATTTGGAAAAGTAGGCCAGGAGCTTAAAATTTCAGTGAAGAATGTTGCAATCTTGAGTCAGAAATCTGCAGGATGGAAACTCAGACAGGTTCCGATGCTGCAATATTCAGGCAAAATTGCTTCTCTTTCAGGAAACCTTGGCTTCTTATCTGATTTCCTTCCACCAATTAAATGAGGCCTACCCACATTGTGGAGAGTGTTCTGCTTTATTCAGTCTACAGGTTTAAATATCAATCACATCTGAAAAAATATCTTCACAGCCACATCTAGACTGGTGCTTGACAAAATAAGTGGATATTATAGCTTAGCCAAGTTGACAAACAAATCATGAAGGAAGGCTAGAAGACTTCCCCTAGTTTGCTAGACCCTGTTCGACCCTGAGTTAAGAAAGAAGACAATCCTCCAAATGACAAAAATAAGGCTGATAATTTCATTTAATTTGGAAAAAATTATAAATATTTGTGTGAATATCTGTGTGTTCAAGGGTCATAGAAAAAATCCACAATGGTCATAGATATTAAATAGCACTCAGAGGTCTTCTAGGTAGTCTCCATTTGGAGACATCCATGATTTCATAGTACCTATTGCTCTAGCAAGTCTAACCAGAGAAATTGTAGTAGGTTGTTTCTTTTCTATGGTAGTATTTCCCAACTAAACTAGAAAAACATAAGCTATTTTAAAAATATAGTTTTTTTTTTAAGGTACAGCATGGTAGAGAATGGTGAAAGACAATTCTTAAAATAAATTTTAAATTTTATGGGCAATAATTTACTTAATGTGAAGTGGATAACTTTGATTTAATCACAATCTTCAATCTAAAAAGAACCCAGATTCTTCATAATGGTAAGAAGACATTACTATATACATTTCCCAGTTAAGTTGTTCTTTATAAGAGAATAAATAACTCTTTTCATGAACAGTCTCAGTGAAGTAGTTATATCATGTGAAGAAGTAATAACTCACCAACTACCACTTTGTGGTTATAATCACTTTTATATTAATTTGCAAAAAAAAGAGAGAGAGATAGAAGCACAAACTCCTAACTCACAAATTTATGTCTATGGTTCATTAGAGGAAAGCAAGGAAAAATAAATTACATCAAAAACAGATAAATATTTTTGCTAAGTTCAGTCTATCATCTACATTAGACATATAAGCAACATAATCACTGGAAAGAAAAATAATGTCTCTCTACTTAGATGTTGGTGAACAAATGGATTAATATCAAAGTGTGTTCTAGAAAGGTTTTTTGTAATCACTACAATTTATCTATTAGGTTCAAAGATCTCTGGTTATTATGTTGCTCAAACAAAATAGAAAAGGGCCATTTTACCCTTCTCTGGAAAGAAAGTCTTATTCCAGGAAACCAGCAGCTTGCCAATTCACAAATCTCCCCAACTCTGATGTCAAATTATAAAACAACAAACAAACAAAGCCTACCAGCCTCCTACTCCACCCCTCAACACACCCACGTACAGAGTTCAACCAACATCTTTTCCTTTGCAAAGTACAAAAGGCAAGAAATGCTAATGAAATTTGCAGCATAAACTGAGAGGTGATATGAGTTTTGGTTTATTACTCTAATAAGGACACGACAGTCAGGGCAGAAGGGGGGAAGCTATACAAGTTGATGTCCTGAAGGCCTAATGTGAGATGTGATATTTATGTGAGTTGCTAGACAGGGTGACAATTTCTGTCATTGCCAACTAAAGACAATCTTCTTTTCACTTGTCTTTGTCTACACAATGATTGGAAGAAAGGCATTAACAAAGCAAACAGCCTGATAGAGTCAGTGGAACGAGCACTCCAGGAGAAATCCGTCTGGTTCTCGTTTGAATTTTGTCATTCTCTGCATAAATCTACAGCAAATCCTCCTGAAGTCCTATGATTAAATTTCTGCATTTTTTGTTTGTGGGCAAAATAATTTATTCACATAGCTGTTTAACTGATGTTTATGGAATGCTTACTGTGATTGAGTCAAAGCTTTGCACTAGAGATATAAATAACACATTACCAGGGACATTGTCCTTGTTTTCACCATGACTTAAACAACTTACACAGATTTAGCTATTGAAGCAATTGAGGAAATGCAGAGCAATGTACAAGCATAACAAGGATCTCTAATTCACTCCTTATTTTGTCATAAAGTTATTTACTTGTTTGGACTGACTTCTTTAGTTCAGTGTAAACACGTTTAAAAAAATAGGCTAAAAGTGGTAGAAAATTTCAGGTGTCTAGATTCTTTCTCACTTCCAATCCCTTAAGGAAATGACAGAAAAGGTTTTGTTTGTTTATTTCTCAAAAATAAGTCTATTTCTGAGCTGAAAAATGAGAAAGAATGTCCAGAAAATGAAAGTTTCTAGGACTATAAGTAAAAACAAAACAGAACCAGGTTGATGAAGAAACAAGGTTAGGGAAAACTTCAGACTGAAAAAGGGGAAAGAAAAAATTTTACAGTGTTGAAGGAATTTCAGTGATTTTTCCAAGCTGAGTCAACACATTCTTGAAATAACTAGGCCAGTTGGGCACCTTCATTCTCTCGCCCTTCCTGCTTATTCTGAGTGGCAGGGATTAACAGTGTTTGCCCCTGGATAAAATATATATATATATATATAAAGAAAAACCTCAAGAGAGTGAAAAATCTGCCACAAGAGGCTGAGGCCTCCTTGGAGAATTACCCTGTTTTGGAGAAGCTCAGTATAGCTTGGGGTCTCATTTGGGACTTTACTGCAAACAGAAAGAAGAAAAAAGAAAGATGTGTCTGATGACACTAAAGAGATTCACCCCATGTTAAAGCGCTCTTAATTTTGCCAACAAAACAAGGGAAGTCACCAGCCTTTCTGAGTTCTTCCTGACTTCAACATGGCAACCATCATAACTGGCCAGTTTCAACAGTGCACAATGAAGTCTCCCTTTATAAATGGGTCTAGATAGTGTAGTAAATCAACAGTTCAGAGGAGATCTTGTCTAGTTACCCATGTACGAGTCCACAAATCTCTGTTCTATTCGACTGAAAATCCCAAAGTATCAGCATAAGTAAGAAAGACTATTACACATGAATACATGTTTGAAAATCTAGATGAAAGAGGTTTATAAGAAAAAATAATGGTTGTATTTGATTGTAGAGGGTGCAGGAAATCTGACTAGATGAAAAGCTATAAAGAGACTACAAGGCATCAATGATCAAAATTAGAAAGGAACCAACTCAGATAGTTCTATTGGAGAGTTTTTCCAATCCTTCTATAGAAAATTTTCCATATTTATCTCTACATTCAATGCAATTCCATTAAAATTTCTATAGAAGATTGGCAGAAAATTGGAAAGACAAAACTATGCCTTATAGAACTTCACAGGATTGCGATACTCTGAGGTTATCGCACCACCTTTTCACCCATGACCCTTTGTCTTAATTAATCTCTTTTGCTCATCCCTCTCATGTTTTCACCCCACTTTGCTTCCTGCTTTCGTTCTGCTGCAAGTTTCTTAGTTTTAACTTTTTCTTGTCCTCTTGTTTGTTTTTCCTATGTCCTGTATATTTTCCTATATCCTGAGATCATCCATTATTTCTCTTTTTCTTTCTGGCTTATTTCTGCTAGCATGATTCCCTCTAGATCCATTCATGTTATCACAAATGCAACAAATTTGTCTATTTTGATTGCTGAATAATAATATCCCATTGTGTAACTATACCACAGTTTTCTGATCCATTTGTCTGTTTTTTGAGTATTTGCAATAGAAAACAGGCTAGCTTTTAGGAAAAATAGAATCCGTTTTCATTGTACAGCATGGGTATATACAAATAATTGTCTTAAAAGCTAAGCTTTTAAAACAAATATCTATATATATATATATTCATATATAGAGAAAGAGATGCTTTCTAGTCTTGATGCAGTAAAGAACTTCCTAAATAATACACAGTATCTTGAAGCTAAGGGAAAGCACTAACAGTGTTGACTTCTTAAAAAATTGACTTCATATGATAACAACTGTCAACAAAATTAAATCTTGTAAATATTTTCAAAATATGTAATGGCAGATGCTAAAATTTTCCTTCATGCTTACTTTTTAAAAAACTAAAAACAACGAGGAGGAACAAAGAAGGAACATATATGAATAGATAAAGAAGAAATTTAAATTACCAGTGAGCATGTAAAGAAATGTGTTTTCTCAAAGTGACTGTAACAAAATGATTTCTTACTTTTTCTTTTCTTTTCTTTTTTCTCCTCAGAGTGCAAACCATTAAAAGGGACTGCATATATTTAGGATTGGCAAGGTTATGTGGAAATGGACATCCTCATTTACTATTCGAACTAAGTTATTGTAATTTTTTTGAAGCTCCTTTTACAATATTTTTGTTTTTGACATAGAAAAAACAATCTCATGTGTATATGAAGTAATGTGCATGAATATATTTGTTAAAATATTCTTTAGTAGTGAACGATTTGAAAACATTGATTATGTAACAGTAGAGTACTGGTTAATTGTGATACATCTCTAATACAGAATACTATGCAGAACTTAATAAATCTATACATACTGACATGGGGTCCTTGGCAACATATATATGTAAATTTTAGAAAGCAAATCTCTGCTTACTCTATATAATCTCAGAAAGAAAAGTTCCCAAATTATATATGTTTATATAAATCTGATACACAAACACACATATAAGTTCATAGGAAAGCAATCCAGAAAGATACATAATACATTGTTAATGGTAATTATGAAGGAAAAAGTTCAGTGTTAGGAGGAAGATGTTGAAAGGGACTGCATTTTGCTTGTGCCCTGTACATATATTTTTAAATAATGCATTGTTGAGTAAGATATTTTTAAAGTAATAAGTGCACACTTGTGTAATAGTTTATGTTGCAGAGCAGTATATATAAACCATGATCGTAAAAAGGTAAACTATATTGATAATTCAAGATTTATGTGAAGCAGCACTTTGTCCTTGTCATACACATGATCTGTATTACTACACTTTTTCCCCAATGAAAATATGTTAATTTATTACTTGTATCACTATCAAATCAAATCTAAAAAATATATAACTGTAATATATCAGGAATAATGTTTAGTGACAAAACATTTTGTTAAACAATACTTAATAGTAAGATTCTCCAAAGAAAGAGGACTGGAAGTTTATACAGTAGATACAAGAAAATTGTGCTTGTGAAATATTTACGTAGTTCTCAAAACAGAAAAAAATTAATAAGATCATGCTTTGTTTGAATTCAGAACCCACATTTCTATTACCTTGTCACAAAAGACAGATGATGGGCACTGTCTGCTATGGTAACCAGGAGGGGTTCAAGGCAGTCAGATTTTTCCTGGGTGACTCGGTAGCCTCATCACAGTTGATGGGCACAAGTTTGGGCAGCTGAGTCAAATTGAGACAATTCCTTGCTGGCTTAGTTCACAAGACCTAACAGGATGGATATTTTTTAGTAGTAAACATTCATTACTCAGATCTGGAAGCAGAGCAGTTCAAGATCAGGTGCCAATAGATCCAGTGTCTGGTGACCCACTTCTTGATCTTGCCATGTTCTCATTATAGCTTGTGGAGAGCAGACAGAAGAGACAAGCTCTCTGAGTCTCTTCTTACAAAGAAGAGACATGCCACTCTCACGATGGATGCAGTCACCTCAAACACCCCATCTCCAAATAATACCACATCTGGAACTAGGATCTCAATGAATCTTGGAGTATACAAACATTTAGTCAATAGCACCTAGTGAATGGAACTGAAAAGAGAATATCTTTCTCCATGGAGCTAAATCTGTATCTATCATCCTGTGAGTCTTTGTGCTATGGGCATTATCCATCTATCCTCCACTTGTGGCCTGAGGAACAGAGGGTTGCTCAATTGAGAAGGTGGCATGCTGAAATAAGACTTGTGGGAAAGAGAAGAACTTCCTAGCTCTTCCCAAATATCTGCAGCCTTGATTTGCATAGTTCCTGGTTCTCAGTAGCATTTTCTTGCTTGGTTGAGGTCTTCTCTAAACTCTTGTTAATTTGTCTTCTTGGCTGCTACTTGCGACCAAAAGGCAATGTCAGCATTTCCCTGTATGACTATGAGAATATGTTCCAGTAAATTGTGTTTATCAGATTTTACAGCCCTGTTCTATCACTATCCAACATAGAAGTAATCTGCTCTTCAATAGTATTTGAAAGTTAAAACAATAGAATTATGGGTACATTTAATAATAAAAATGTCCATGTAGAGAGGATTTTCTGTTATCACTTTTTCCTCATGTGCCCAAGTATTGAAGAACATTTTAAACTTCACACTATGGCCTCTGAGAGAAATGAATATAAACAATGAAATAAAAGGCAGTTCTCTTTCAGAAGTTAACTTTGTTTGGAGATAGTTTCTGATACTGGGTAGTGACGTAGTTAAAAATTGTATTGGCAACAAAATACCCTGGTGAGTGGAGTCCGAAAGACCCCATGTGAGAAAAAAATGGGAAGAGAGGGTGCATAAAAGGGGAGGAGTGAGGAGAAAAAGAAAAAGAGAGATGAGAATGGCAGACTGAGAAACAGGCCCTTGTGACCTGGCCAGGCGAAGCCCCCTGGAAGAGTGAACTGGAGGTGGCAAGGAGCTATGGTGTGTGAGTGGCTGGCAGAGAAGTAGCTGGTGTGGAGTCAGATGCCAGAATGGCAGGCCAAGGGTGACCAGGGGCTTCTGAGGGTAGACCTGGTAAATGTAGCCAAGTGCTACAGAAGGTGGAGCTGGTAATGGAAGCGCATGGAGCCACAGCAAGGTGGCAGATTTGGATAGCTGAGTTTGCATATGCATCTGTTGGAAAAGTTTGAAGAGCCTTGAAGAAGCAGAGCAGCTCAAAACACTGGAGAGAGAAGAAGCAAATAGAAGACTGGAAAAGGACTAGCATTTGCAGTAGTGCCCACCTTTCAGGTTTGGAGAGGCAAGGGGGCACTATTTTGGACTTGTTTGGGACTTTCAGACTAAACGGTATCTGTGGTGAAATAACTGGTCACTTGTAGCGTTAAGGACTTTTCATTTTCCTGGTTAATTTCCCTTGCTAATAAAACCTTGTTGCTAAATTTCTCCATGACTTTGGCAACTGCTGTGGGTGTGGATGATGAGGACCTGTGGCCTGTTGGTTAGAGGCTTCTGCCCATTTTGACCTGATTTAATTTCAACACAGGTGCTCAGTCCTTTTAGACAAAAATAATATTGGGCAAAGGTAAACTCATAGTCAATTTCAGATGCTTACAGAAATCACCTGACAAAATCATTATAAAGGAACATAAAGGTATTTAACACTGTTGTAGTCAATATTTTTTGAAGGGGTCAAGTATGACTTTTTAACTGTATGTATTAGGTTAATTATTTAGAGAAATAAAAAATTTCACCTAACTAGAAAGGATGTTATGAAGGTTATAAATAGCTGCTACTTCCAAAAAACAATTTTAAAAATAATGACATGTAAAGAAGTTTAAAAAAAGATGCAAAACTAAATATAAAACTTGACACAAATTTTATTTTAAAAAGTATAAATGAAACAATATAGGAAAGATTGTAAATCAATATTAGTGGCTATTTTCCATTTCTCTTACACAAAATATATATTAATTTTGTAATCTTAGAAATTAAAAGAGTAAAATCCAAGCACAATTTCTCTAAGGCAGTTTTCTGTATCCCTGAGAAGTGGGACTGATGTGCAATTTTCATACATCTACAAATGTTTTTATTTATGAATTATGAGTTAAGTATTCAAATTTATGAAAGGCATGCACTTTATATTTTGTTGGATATTCTTTTGTTTCCAAAGGAACATTGAGATTAATGATAATGTTACAGAAAAATAATCTGTGCTTAAAACCCACATGTGAAATTC